>WOXC01003916.1:0-206359 GCA_011680675.1 Gymnobelideus leadbeateri
AAAATGGGGTGATAATAACACAAATCTCCCAGGGTTATTGTGAGGATAAAATAAGATGATATATGTAAAATTCTTTGCAAATCTCAAAGTATAAATATATTGTTAGGTTTATTATTAATAACCAGGGGTATATACGTTTCACATAGCAGACTTATGGGTCTAACCTTGTCACACCCCTTCTCGATCAAGTCCACTGGCTCCTTATTACCTCTGAGATCAAATATAATATGTTTTCTTTGACCTTTAATAGCCAGGCCCCTTCCTACCTTTCCAGTCTTTTTACTCTTTACTCCTTCTCCGTGTATACCACGAGATTCAGTAACACTGGCTTCTTCACTATTCTTCTCCCAAGGCATTCCATCTCCAGACTGTGAACATCTTCATCAGCTATCCCCACTCCTGGAATGCTCTCTCTTCTCATCTCTGCCTCCTGGCTTCTCTGTCTTCCTTCAAGTCCTCTGGTTCCAGATCCCATGCTTTTTCACTGTACTTGACTCTGTAGCTGCCTTTATGCCACTGCTTTGATATTAAATTGTTTTACTTTTATACTATCTCCTAATTCTACCTTTAATGCAGATCAAACCATTATCTGAGAGGGAGGCAAGAGTCTGGAAAATCCCAGAGGCAGCCATGAGAAAGTGTTAGTGGACAACACTTCTTGGGAGTTTTCTCTACACAGTATGATTCTACCTCCAAGATGAGCAGAGAGTATGTCTCCAATTCTCTGATAAGAAAATTGAATTCACAAGGGTAAGGGACACAAAAATAAATAAAATATATATCAAGCAGGTTGTGCCATTCAGATGAGGAATGGGACACAATTTTCTATTCTTACCTTTGATACAAACTTAACTAACTACAGTATTGTTCAATGAAGATACTACTGATAAGAGAGAGATGTGGACCTCTGTTCTTGTTTGCAAAACAAGATATTGAGTTAGGTGATCTCTGACTCTGAAATTTTATCTCTGATTCCTATTTTCCCCCTTTTAAAAATAAAGTATTTGTTCATTCATTGATTACATGTGTTTAGAAGAATAGATTTTTAAAAAAAAGAACTACTCAAAATCTTTTTACAAAATTAAGAGGGATCAGGGGCGGAGCCAAGATGGCGGAGTAGAAACAGCTCGTCCAAGCCTCTCTGCCCCCAGATTCTCCACAAACTATGTGAAAAAGGACTCTGAAAATCTTCTGGAGCCCCAGCACCCACAGAACGACACAGAGAAGCTAACCTCCCGCTGAGGACAGCCCAGCACCCTGCAGGAAGGACCAGCGCAGTGGTCTGGGAGCCGGCAGTGCGCAGAGTGCAGGAGCGGAGCCGAGCCCAGGGGGTCCATGTGAGCCGAGGTTTTAGCCCCAGGTCGGCAGGGCCAGCAGCCGGCTGGAGGAACCCCAGAACACCAGGAACTGTGGAGATTCCAGAATTATCAACATAGACTTGCCTAGGACAAAGTAAGAGGTTAGTGTCCTATGGACTTTGGGACCTGTATTTGGGGAATGTGTCAGCTCCCTCCCCTGGGGGCTAGAAGCTGCTGAGGAGATGCCACGTGTAGTTGAGGCATTTCGGCTCCCAGCCTATAACGTGGGGAGATCCAGTTGATCAGTCTTTGGGGGGTAATCGTTTTGCTTTAACCTCCCTGGATCTGGGATTGTATCTAGGGTGGAAGATTGGGGTGGGTTTGATAGTTTTGCCAGAAACGGAAGTTGCCCCCCATACGTTTGGGATGAAAATTCCTCTATCTGGCCTAAAGCCATAGTGTGGCAACAAGCCCAAAAGTCAGGTAATTAAGTGGCAACATGCCAAGGCAAAGGAAACAGAAAAATGCAACCCTAGACTCCTATTTTGGGGGCATAGAGCGGGAAAAGGACTGTGAGGTCAGAAGTCCTGCTCCAAAGCCCCAGGGGAAAACATGAGTGGGTTGCAGGCCATAGAGGACCTTAAGAAGGACTTTAAAAATCAAATAAGAGAAGTGGAGGAAAAATTGGAAAGGGAAATGAGAAGGATGGGCAGGTGAGAGTGAGGTGGCCAACAGCCTGACTGAGGAAAACAACACCTTAAAAAATAGACTAACTCAAATGGCAAAGGAGGCCCAAAAGGGCAATGAGGAGAAGAATGCCTTAAAGTCGAATTTGCCAGATGGAAAAAGAATCTCAAAAGTTCACTGAGGAGATTCATTCCTTCAGAGTTAGACTGGAGCAAATGGAAGCTAGTGACTTTATGAGAAATCAAGATGCTGTTAAGCAGATCCAAACAAATGAAAGATTAGAAGGCAATGTGAAATATCTCATGGGAAAAACCACTGACCTGGAAAATAGATCCAGGAGAGACAATTTAAAAATTATTGGACTACCTGAAAGCCATGATCAAGGAAAGAACCTAGAAATCACCCTTCAAGAAATTCTCAAGGAAAACTGCCCTGATGTTTTAGATCCAGAGGGCAAAATAGAGGTTGAAAGAATCCACCAATCACCTCCTGAAAAAGATCCCAAAAAGAAAACTCCCAGAAATATTATAGCCAGGTTCCAGAATCCCCAGATCAAGGAGAAAATACTACAAGCGGCCAGGAAGAAACAATTTCAATATTGTGGAAACACAATCAGAATAGCCCAGGACCTGGCAGCTTCTACACTGAGGGATCGAAGGGCATGGAATATGATATTCCAGAGGGCAAAAGAACTGGGAATGAACCCAAGGGTCACCTACCCAGCAAAACTGAGTATTTTGTTTCAGGGGAAAATATGGTCATTCAGTGGAATAGAGGACTTTCAAGCATTCTTGAGGAAAAAACCAGAGTTGAATAGAAAATTTGACATCCAGACACAAGAAGGAAGAGATGCCTGAGAAGGTAATCAGGGAAAAGAAATCGAAAGGAACTTATCAAAGTTGAACTATTTACATTCCTATATGGAAAAGCAATATCTGTGACTGATGATATCTTTCTCACTATGAAAATAATGGAAGAAGGGGGTCATATGAATACATATGTGAATGTGTATGTATATGGTTACAGTTATATATGGATAGAGGGCATAGGTTGATTTTGTTGGGAAGGGAGAGTACTCAAGGGATGAAATTATGAGGTGAGAGAGGAAAGTGGCAAGAGGAGATGGGGAGATATAGTAGGGTAAACTATCTCATGTAGGTGAAGTGGCAAGAGGGAGAATAAGGAAGGCTAAAAAGGCAAAACCACATTCACATTGAATTTGGTTCAGGGAGAAAATGACATACATACTAAATGGGATATCTCAACCTGCAGCAGGATAGGGGGAAGGGGGATGAGAGGAGGGATGATGGATGGGAGGGCATCCTTGGGGTGAGGGGAGGTTAGAAGTACCCACTATAGAAGAGGGACAGGATCATGTAGGGAATGGACCAGGTGGGGGGTGGGATGAGTGGGAGGGAATTATAAGCAGCCTTGTACAATATATCTACTATGATAATGTTTTGCATAGCTAGACATGTACAACATATACTGAATTACTTATATACCAAGAAGGAATGGGTGACAAGGGAGGAAGGAAATGGATCTGAAATTCGAGGTCGTAACATTAAATGTTTCAAATATATATATAAATACTATTATTAATACTCTTTTGCCTATAATTGGGAGATAAGATATGCAGGCATTGGGACACAAAGATTCATCTTCCTCTAATGGAAAAGTCGATGGGGGTATGGGAGAAGGTATGGGAGAGAGCAGATTGGAGGAAGCGATATCTTGTGGGACTGCTATTCTGGGAGGTTGGGTAGGGGAATAATGGGGGGAAAATGATTGTAACTCAAAATCTGGCGGAAATGAATGATGTAAAACAGAAGTTAATAAAGTATTTGTTTAAAAAAAAATTTTTTAAAAAAAATTTAAAAAAAAAAATTAAGAGGGATCTGGCTTCTTTGAACCTGTGTTAGGCTAATATAGCAGTAAATCTTTAAAAGTCTTGTTTTCATCACAAAGATACCTAAGATTTATTGGAATTCAGTTTAGCTATGTCAAAAAAACAAAAAATGTGGGGCAGCTACTGGTGCAGTGGATAGAGTGCTGGGCCTAAAATCAGAAAGATTCGTCTCCCTGAGTTCAAATCTGACTTTAACTGTGTGACCCTGGGCGAGCCATTTAATCCTGTTTGCCTCAGTTTCCCTCATCTGGAAAGTGAACTGGAGAAGGAAATGGCAAACCACTCTAGTATTTTAAAACCCCACATGGGGTCACAAAGAGTTGGACACAACTGAAACAACTAAACAATAACAAAAACAAAAATATATGTTGCTCAATAAACAAGGTCTTCATGAAGAAGCAGTGTGTGATAGTAGACTGGGAGTCAGGAAGATGGGATCCTGGGTTCAGGTCCCACCCTATGCATCCTGGCTGTGTGAGCCTACGTCAATCATTTACCCCCTCATTGCCCCTAGATAGCTCAATGAGACCATAAATTGCAGAGAAGTTGCTGATTTGCATTATGAGAGTGAGTTTCCTGACTGGGAAGAACGGCAGCTTGGCTAACAGCTAATGAAATCACCGGTCATGTCCAAAAAGAAAAATGCCATTACAGTAAATGTCCAGCCATTTACTACATTTATAGAGTCATATAATCTCAGAGTTAGCCAGGACCTTAGAAGCCAACTAATCCAACCCCCAGCCTGATGTATGAATCACCTTTACAATATCCCCAGTAAGTAGTTGGCCTGGAATTTTGTAATATTCAAAGTTGCATGAAATAAGTGGGCTATTTGCTGTACCTTGGAAAATCATTTTGTGAAACAGTATTACAGTGGTGTTTGTCGCAGCAGTATCTAAGCAACAAGAAGCTACAGTCCCTGATCTTAAGAACTCTCTCACTACTTACTACTCATTCAATTGAGAATTAAAAAAAAAAATACAGGAGATCATTTAAGAGCACTTAAGAAGCAACCTAAAAGTAAACACAAATTAAAATATTGCAGAAGAGTTCATGAGTGGGGAGGCGAAATCCAATAAAACAAAGTAATTGGGGTTAAAAAAAAAGTTTGAGGTTAAGAAGGCTTCTGGGAAAAGATATTTTGTCCTAGATTTTTAAGGAGGAAAGTAACATGTATTGGCAGGAAGGGTGTGTAGATGGAAGAACGGCAATAAAAATGAATAAGTCATATGTTGAAGACAGGAAACAGATTTATTCAGATGGATCTGAAAGTCTGTGTTAGGGAGTGATGAGAATTTGTAAGATTAGTGATGTGAGGGAGCTAAGGAATAGAAAAACCTTAAAAGCCAGGAAAGGGAGTGTGGATTTGTTATAATAGGGACTAAGGAGTGATGTTGAGAATTTTGGTGAAATAGTGTTTGAAGGAGATCATTTTAGCAGCTATATGTAGGATGAACCGGAGCAAAAAAGATAGAGGCAGAAAGCCCAGCTAGAGAGCTGTTCAGTAGTCCAGGCATGAGGTAATAAGGCCATCAAGTATGATGTTGGAAATGGAATAGTAGAGGGAGAACTGAGTGATATTACAGGAAAAGAGCTAGCAAGACTTGATGGCAGATCAAGTAGAGATGGTGAAAGTGGCACAGTATTTAATCTGATGAAATGACAAGTCATTCAAATTCTCTGGACCTCCATTTCCTTAATGTAAAATGGGGAGGGAGGGGGATGGTGAACTAAATAAATTCTCAAGTCTCTTCCTTCCCCAAGCCTTTTAATATGAGTTATTAAATGTTGATGTCATGTATGTGACATTATATATGAGAGAGAGAGAGAGAGAGAGAGAGAGAGAGAGAGAGAGAGAGAGAGAGAGAGAGAGAGAGAGAGAGAGAGAGAGAGAGAGAGAGAGAGAGAGAGAGAGTGAGAGAGAGAGAGAGAAGCAGCCTGGTGAGCTTGGAGCCTTGGAGTCAGAAGGGCTGAGGTTCAAGTCCTGCCTCTGACATCATCATCATCATCATCATCATCATCATCATCATCATCATCATCACTAATAATAATAGCTAACATTTATCTAGCACTTACTATGTGCCAAAAAATGTTAATAATAGGAATAATAGACATAGTTATATCACTTACTATGTGCCAGACACTGGGCTAAGTGCTTTACAATTATTAGCTCATTTGAGCCTCAGAACAACCCTGGGAGATAGATGCAATTGTTTTCCCCATTTTACAGTTGAGGAAACTGAGGCAGGCAGAAGTTAAATGACTTGTCCAAGGTTACACATTGAAAAGTACTTGAGGCTGGATCTGAACTCAGGTCTTCCTAACTCCAGGTTTGGTGCTTCATCCACTGTGCCCCCTAGCTACTTCATACATGATAAATACTAGCTGTGTGATCATAGGCAAGTCCCTTAACTTTTCAGTACTTCCAAGCAATTCTGTAAGCATAAAAGTTAGAGATGAGTTGTTATTCAGCAGCACCAGAGAGATTTTCTGCATGCAGGAGTTCTCCATACTTATGAAATTAAAAGTTCATACCCAATCCATCCCCAAAAATGTAGATGATGTTCATTCTAACTATAAAGTACTCAGTAAATACGAGTTTCTGTCATCTTTATTAGTATTGTTAGCTCCTCTATGAGTCTAAGAATTACTATGAAAGTGATGAGATGAATAGCATGAATAGAGGCAGTAATACAATCCAATTAGAGGTTAAAGAATATTTAGTGGGGAAACATGTTTAAAACGCTCACTTTTAATTCAGCTAGAAATGTTGTGAAATACATTTCTCTAGCCTAAAAGCCTTCTCCAAACGTTTCCCCTCAGAAAGGTGGGTAATTGGTAGAGAACAAAAGCTCTTCCTTAGGGTGAAGTGGTAAACCAACTAAAGTAGGTGGGGCAATGGACTAGAGTCGGGAAGACCTATGTTCCAATCTGGACTTTGACACTTACTAGCTGTGTGACCCTGGGTAAATCACTTGAAATCTGTTTGCTTCAGTTTCCTCACCTATAAAACGAGGATGATAATGTAGAATACCCCTCAGTGTTGTTGTGAAGATCAAAGGATGTAATGTTTGTAAAGAATTTAGCATAGCCCCTGACAAATAGTTGGCACTATATAAATGCTTATTCCCTTCTGTAACAGCAATGCTACTTGCAGCATCTGTGGAGGGGTAAGACTAATAACACCAGCACATAAGAGGGCTGCTAGCACAGGTTCTTTCATCTACTTTTCTAAAGGAAAGCAACTCAAAAGGGGTGAACAATCTTACTTTAATTAAAGATATATATTATTTACTTAGTTCAGGGGGGAAAGTCAGCACCCTGAGCTTCAGAGAAAATGCAAACAGAAATTACAAGCAGAAATAATAACATAAAGACCAACAGACAAGTAATTCTGTGTTACCAAATAATACACACATCACAGATCAACAAACAGATCCAACTGTCTGACCATTACATATATACATATATATGAGAGAGAGAGAAGCATCAACATCTGGGTTTTCAAAGCAGGAAAGGGGAGGGGGAAGAGATTCTCCTCAACAGCTACCCAGAGACCAGAGTCTGGCCAAATCACCTGAACACTCTTCCAATGAGTGAGCCTCAAAGAAAAATGTTAACTTCAAAGTATATATACACCTCTTCATAGTCAGAGGGCATCAAAACCCTCCTGACCCACTGCCTAATTTAAAAGGTGTGGGCCTTCCTGAAAAACAAGCCTTCCCAAATCAAGCTTCTTTTTTGGGGGCTCCATGTAAGGCATGGGAATGGGAGGGAAGATCTTCAACTACCACTAACATTACACCATCCCCTTTCCCTTCCCTTTAATTAAGAATATTACTCTCCCCATTCTCTGAAGTGATTGGCTAATGACTCATCTAAGAAAAGTCTCAGGGGCGGCTAGGTGGCGCAGTGAATAGAGCGCCGGCCCTGGAATCAGAAGGACCTGAGCCCGCCTCCGACACTTAATCCACACAAACAAAAACCTAGCCGTGTAACCTTGGGCAAGTTACTTAACCCCAGTTGCCCTAAAGGGGCGGCTAGGTGGCACAGTGAGTAAGAGCGCCGGCCTCGGAGTTTGGATGACCCGAGATCAGATCCGGCCTCAGAAAATGAGCACCCACACATAAATAATGACTAGCCGTGTAACCTTGAGCAAGTTACTTAACCCCAATTGCTTAAAAAAAAAAAAGAAAAGTCTCTTAAAAAAGAGCCTGAAGTGATTGACAATATTACCCACCCTTCTCCATTGAAAAAAGATTAAAATGTTGATTATTGAGAAGATACCCGTGCAATCCTTGAGGGGAGTGATGGAATATTAACCCAAAACTATATACTAACATATTATGATCTTTTCCTTGTTCAAGATTTCTGTCAATGTTACCTCAAATTTTCTTGAATGAGGGAGATGTCCAAGGACATGGCTAGACAATGGCAGCTTGGACAGGTTTCTCTCTAAGCTAGAAATTATTTGAATTTAAAATAACATTAAATTAAATTTTAAAATTTACTCACAGACTTGTGCCTAAAATGCAGATTACATTATTATCCTCTTTTTTAATACTATAAACAATTTAAAGTCAAACTCCTGCTAATCTCAGTTTTTATCAGCACTATACAGACTTGGAAGTTATCATGGAAAACAATGAAGACTGGGACTGGGACCACGAAACTCCCCAGCTGAAGAAACTACAACAAAAAACTGGAGGCTGAGGCTGGCTGCTCCTGACTAGATGGGATAAAACCAATTCCCTCACAAAATATGGACAACAAATGGAGATAACCCCATTTAACTCAATCCTCTATTACTTTTGCTTCATACATGGCCTCTGCCCCTTTCATCTCTGTTGTCATTCAGTCATTTCAGTCATATCCTACTTTTCATGATCCTATTAGAGGTTTTCTTGACAAAGTTACTGAAGTGGCTTGCCATTTCCTTCTCCAGCTCATTTAACAGATGAGGAAACTGAGGTAACAGAGGTTAAGTGATTCACCCAGGGTCACTCAGCTATTAAGTGTCTAAGGTTGAATTTGAACTTGGGTCTTCCTGACTCCAGGTCTAGAGTTCTATCCACTGAGCCACCTAGCTGCCACTTTCATTTCTAAGACTAGTCCATTCAGTATTTGATCTTGAACTGCTTATCCTAAGCCTTCCCTACATCCCCTTATCTGTTCAAGAATTCCTTGACTTCATGCCTTTTGTCCCCAAAATGGGAGAGGGTTCAGTCATTGTGATGGAACCTGTTCAGTCACAGACCTTAATACAGGACAACAAAACAGAGCAACTTTAGCTAATAATACCTGGCTAATGTTCAATTTTGGAGGGAATAAACAGAATTAGTCTGTTCATAAACTAAGTTTAGTGAGCACACATACCTAAAGTTCTAATCATTATTGATGTTTCTAATTGAGTAATTTCAATGTTACATATTTCTGTTTGTTTTTTCCCAAATGGAGCATTTGCTAATTAAGGAGATGTTACCAGTAGAATACAAGCTCCGTGAGGTCAAAGACTGTTTTTTACTTTGTCTTTTTAGCCCTATTACCTAGCCCAGTACCTTGTACATAGTAGGGACTTTCAAAAACGATTTATTTAAAATTTACATTACATTACATACCTAAGTTAACTGTATTTCACATATAGTTTTATGTTAGGGATTTAGATTATAACTATAATAGTATATTAGGGAAATATTATTGGGAAGGCATATTTACTTGAAATTATCTTTGAAGTCAAGGCATTTTTTACATATACCATACTTGTATATGGCTACATAATTAAAAAGGATTGTTCAGCTGGTTCTCAACATCTTCTTGCCTAGAAATCGCAATGCCATGCAACAGGAAACCATCCCTTATGTGTGAATATTTCCAATGATCTGGCATCAACCTTTTTACTTTTTTCTTTATACTCTTTTTCCTTAATAACTCTTCTACTCCCATGGTAAAACTGGATAGCACAGTAATTAGAGCTCTGGGCCTGGAGTTAGGAAGACCTGAATTCAAAACCAGTCTTATACATTTATTAGCTGTGTGACCTGGGGCAAGTCACTTAAGTTCTGCCTCAATTTTCTCATCTGTAAAATGGGGATAATCACAGCACCTACCTCCCAAGACTGTTTATAAGAATCAGATGAGATCATATTTATAAAGCAGTTTGCAAACCTTAAAGTGCTATGTAAATGTGAGTTCTTATGATTATGGCTTTAGTTTTTACCTTAATGTAAATGTAAATGAATGCCTGTTCTGGGCTGGACTTGACTCAAACCAGTACACTGATAGTTTAGGTCTGAAAATGGAATGAAATGAGACACTCATATGTCATTCAACAGTTAACAAAAGGAGTTTACTTACCTATAGCTAAGGATAAGAAATGATATTCAACAATGACATGTATTAAGAACACTGTGAATTAATTAAGCTGAACAAAGCCTCCCTGCCTCTAAATTGCCTGTGGTATTCTGTCAGCCAAGCATCATAGGTATCCTAGAGCTTGTGGTTGTTTATATTTAGGCAACCAGGAAGTTATCCCTTTAGTCCCCTGAGATTATTAAGCCTTAAAGATGTTTTCAATACCTTTTGAGGAAAAACTAGACTGACTTTCAGGGAGGAAGGGGATTTTAGGATATTGTTCCCAACACAATCCCAAACTTCTAAGACTACATCTGCTGACATCCTAAATTGATGTTCAACCAGCATCTCAAACTCAACCCATCTCATACTGAACTTATCTTCTCCTCTCCAACTATTGCTCCTCCTTCTGCCTTCTCTACTTCTGTTTATGACACCAACATCATCATTTGAGCTAATCATTCAGACTCAAAATCCTAGAGTAATCTTTTGCTTTTTGCTGTTCCACATCTCCTATACCTAATCAGTTTTCAAGTCCTTTCCATTTTCCCTCCACATCTTTTTCATATCAGCCCCCTCTTTTCTAAGACTGCAGCTGCTGACACCATAAAGCAGACCCTCATTATCTACTAGTCTACTGCTTCAACTCTCTCTCTGATCCCATTCAACCTATAGAACAGATCTCTGCCCACTGAGCTTCTAATTATAACTCTAATATTGTTCTTCTTGCCTTGAATAATTGATTTAATAAATCAATCCATCAATTAAGAAACATTTATTAAATGGTTTCTATGGGGGCGGCTTGGTGAAACCATGAATAAAGCACTGGCCCTGGAGTCAGGAGGACCTGAGTTCAAATCCAGTGTCAGACACTTAACACTAGTGCTGTGTGACCTTGGGCAAGTCACTTAACCCCAATTGCTATGCATTTCCCCCTCCAAAAAGTCAAAATAATCTCTGCCCCTAAGTAAGATAGTCCCTTTCCAATCTTGCTTCTATATCTTTGTCCCCCAAACCTGGAATAGACCACTACCATTCCTATAGTCCCAGTCCCTCCAAACATGCAATGTGAGATAATGAAGGCAGCATTGCAGTTGAGTCAGAAGACTTGGGCCAGTGACCCAATCTGCCATTTATGAGTTGTGTGACCTTAAACAAGTCACTTAATACCTTTGAGATTCTATTTCCTCATCTACAGAAGAGGGAGAATAAATCTTGCTCTATTTCAATGGTTTGTTGTGGGGAAAAACCTTTACAAATTGTTAAAGCACCATAAAAATGTGATTGGTTGTTGCTAGAATTATTTTCTTCACTAAAGGTACAACTCAGGGGCCCCTCAACCATAAAAACTTTGCTTTCTTTCCCCTACTAACATCAGTTATGCCATGCTGCCTCTCCTGTTCATAGTAGTGCTTTATTAATGTTTGTCAAATTTAGTTGTTGAATCAAGGGACATTCAAATGTAATCTAAAAGTTTCTTCCATTCAACCTTCAATTTGGAAGATATGATCTGACTAGGGTTATTGCTAATTAACTTAGCTACTTAAGATTTTTGTCATTGACTTAACAAAATAAACTGCTCTCTTGGCAGTTTTCTCTATTTCAACTTGTAGCTCTTTGGAGGTTTTAGTAAGTTAGAGTAACAGATCATGTCAGTTTGCCTGGGTACTGTTTCCTGAATTATCACAAAATCAGTAGCCTTAGGCAGATAATTTCCCCTCCCTAAATTCAGATAATTTGTTATATAGTGAGTGATGTCAGGATAATGGCACATGGTTCTAATTCAATAGAGGCTTTAAAAAAAGTTATGTTTCTTTTTTTAATTTAAGCCAATAAACTTTAATACTTATACATACCAACTTATTACCAAGGTAGTACCACAAGCCTATTTTTAAATCTGTTATACATTCAACAAATTTCCAAGTAACCATTTGGGACATGTTGTAAATCACATTTTTAAAAAATTACTTCAAGTTATTGAATATGACTCCCTGTGTTAGTAGCCTAACAAATAGAAATATGGCAAATCTGGCTGGCACAGTGTAGGGTGTGCATAGACACATGAAGCTTGACAACTAATGGACACACTTGCAAGCAATTCCATCCCAAAGAGTTAGGAACTATTTAGAGAATTTTGCTTGTGTGTCATGGACCCCTCTCACAGCATGAAGTCTATATGCCTCTTAATTCCACAGAGAGGGTAGTGAAAATAAAAATGTGATTTTTTTCTTCCATCTAAGTTCATGGACCCCTGAAATTTATCTGCAAGGGGTCTGTGGAGCCCAAGTTACAGTTATCAACCATCACTGAGTTTGTTCTAAGAAAGACAAACAAAATTAGCCTCCATGTGCTGGTTTATTTTTCTCAAAGTTTGTTGAACATGTATATAGAGATATGCAGGGGAGTTCATTGTAGAAAAGGAACTCAAGGATGGACAAAGGAGACCTTATATCATCAGAGCAATTCCCTCTCACCCCTCCCTCCCTTCATGGCTCAAGATGACTATGTCAGACAAAATTATAGTCTCCATATGTGTTAACCATAATATGAGAAAGTAATTTCTTAAGTTGATAGATTGTAAATGCAATAAGATAAGAGAATGTCAAGGTGTCAATTAAAATCATAGATCCAGGATGTCTGTGTTTCTTTTGTCATTAACATGAGTAACATAATATAATATAAAATGTGTCTATAGAATACCAAGATAAGAAAAGTCCCATTATTCAAAACAGTGTCTGGTTCAAGATACCTTGACCTTAGTAGCCATAAACAGAAGAATGCTCCTGGTCAGCTTCATTTGGCCTTGTAGTTGCTGACACAGAAAAGAGCATTTCTTTCACACTCAGAGAACAAAGCAAAGAATGTATGTTGGGCCAGAGCATGCAAAGCATTATGGTAGGTTAAGTTCAGAGTGGGCCAAAATATCTTTCTCCTGATTGATCAATCCAGGTTTTAGGCCTTTCTCAGGTCTTGGGTGTCCACACAGTTTAGAGAGTATGTAACAGAGAACCTTGCATCAGAGGTGTGCTGTTAGTTATAAAAACAACTTCCCTTCTCTACCTTTCTTTCAATTCATTCTTCCCCTTCCTTCCTCCCTCCCTTTCTTCTTCTCTCCTTCTTCTCTCTAACCCTTCCATCATCATTCTGAAAAGCAGAGTAGAGTTGAAATAGCACTTATTATATTCTAATAATTGTACTATGTGCTAAAGCTACAAAGAGAATCATTATTTCAGATAAGTTGTTGTGTCAAGTCAATCTTTGTGACCCCAACTGGTGTTTTCTAGGTAAAGATACTGGAGTGGTTTGCCATTTCTTTCAAGGTTAAGTGACTTGCCCAGGGTCACACAGCTAGATAAGTGTCTAAGGCCAGATTTGAACTCAGGAATATGAGTTTTTCTTATTCCAGGATTAGCACTCTATACACTGCACCACTTAGCTACCCAAGAAGCAAAAACAGACATAATTTTAAAAACTAAAGAGGGAAAAATACAATATGCAATGAATTAATATTAATATTAAATAGATGTGCACTGAATGACATAGCATCTAAATACTTAAAGGAAAAGTTAAATGAGTTACAGGGAGAAATAGTAACATAAAAAATTAATGGAAACCTTTGATGTGCTCTTCAGATCTAGATAAATCTAACCCAAAAATAAACAAGAAAGAAGTTAAGAACCTGAATGAAATTTTTGAAAAGTTAAATGACAGAACTCTGATCATTATTGAATGAAAGAGAAAGGAGTAAATAGATTTCTCAAGGCTTCTTTACAAAAATTGAAGGTAGCAAGGAAGTATTAATTAAGCATTTACTTCCTTTTTTTTTTTTAAGCATTTACTTCTTGCCAAGAACAGAGGGAGCTGGGATTTAGCTGGGATACAAATAAAAACAAAAAGAATGTTACTGCCCTGAAGGATTGTACATTCAAATCAAGGAAGATAACACACAAAAGGGAGATTAAAAGGGCTAGGAGGGCAAGGAAGGGGAAAGAGAGCAATTGACTTGAAGCAGAGAACCAGATCTACAAGGAAATAAAGGCAGGGCCCCTACATAAAATGGAGACTCCAGGATGAACCCACCAATGAGAAAAGGGGGTGAGTGATGGAGAGGGATAGTCCCTGTTAAGAAGGCCATAGAAGTAGTTGGATGTTCTAAGCCCCAGGCACTGAGGGAAGTTTCAAGATGAGATGACATGTCTTAGCCAAGAAACAGAGTCTCTTATTTGTAAGAGGTCTTGCTGTGCCTGGAGGGCATAAAAACCCTGTTGACTTGAAAATTTGGTTGAAGGAGACAAACAGGCTAGGTAAAATATATTTATATCATTTATTCCCTTAAAGCTAGTGGAATACATACATCTATGAAGCCATATAAAATCTGACTGCGTGAACAAAAGAATAAGAAGTCTAAAATACATTTTAGAGCCATCCCAATTCAAGGTGGCTATGTCACTCAAATTTATGATCTCATATATGTTTAATCATAGTATGAGAAAGGAATTTTCTTAATTGGGTGGGTGGTAAATACAATAAGATAAGAGAGTTGACAAAGTGCCCATTGAAACTATGACCCAGGACATTTCTGTTTTCTTTACCCATAACATACCATAACATGGTATATGTCCAAAAAATATTAAAGTAAGAAAAAGTCCCATTACTCAAGGTAGTGTCTTGGGTTAAGGGTCTCATACTTAATGGCCATAAAGTCAACCCCATCTGGCCTTGCTGACATAGGAAGAAGTATTTTCTGAGTTTACTCAGAGAACAAAGAAGCTATTAGGTCCAGAATCTTCTGGTTGATTACTTCAGCTCTGGCCCTTATTGAGGTTATTAAATTGACATTAAATAATGATCAAACCTCACAAGCAAATGCAGAAAAGCAGAAATATTAAACATATGTTTTATAGATCACAATACAATAAAGATCATGGACTAAGAAAAAAATTTTAAAAGTAATTAAAAAGTAAATCCTAAATAATGGGTAGGTCAAAGAACAGATCTTTGAAACAATCAATGATTTCATTAAGATAATCACCACATACCAAAATTTTTTAAATATAGCCAAAGCAATCCTTAGGGGAAAACTGAAACTTTTTTTTTTGGAGGCAATTGGGGCTAAGTGACTTTCTCAGGGTCATATAGCTAGTGAGTATCTGAGGCTAGATTTGAAGATGAATTTGTAGAAAAATTCTCTCAAACATTTAAAGTACAATTAATCCCAATATTACAAAACCTGTTTGGGGGAAAAAAAACAGGAAAAGAAGGGGTCCTACAAAGTTTCTTCTATGATACAAATATGATTTTGATGTCTAAACTAGGGAGTGTTAAAGCAGAGAAAGCAAACTATTAGACTAAAATCCTTAACATTGCAAAAAAAAAAATTAACAAAATGTTATCAAGGAAACTGCAGAAACCTTACACAAAGATTTTACACTAGGACCATAATTGGTTTAATATTAGCAAAACTATCAACATAATTGATCATATAAGGAAGAAAAACAAAAATCATATAATTATATCAATAGATGAAGAAAAAACTTTTGACAAGATACAATATCTATTCTTATTTTTAAAACAACACTAGAAGGCACAAAAATAAATAAATCTTTCCTTAGTATGATAAGTAGTTCCTATATAAAATTTTAAAACCTGCCTTATATATAATAGAGATTAGAAACCTTTCCCATAAGATGAGGGGTAAATGGAAACAAATCAAATGTAATAAACATTATCTAGGAAACAGGTAACTGAGGGAGAAAATCTTTGTAGTAATTTTCTATGATGAAGGTCTCATATCACTGGATTTATAAATTCAGGTATGCCTGATTCAGGGCCAAGCAGATGTAACTAAGGCAAGTGTGTAGTTTCACCTCACATTCATTAGACTGGCAAAGCTGACAAAATAGGAAAATGACAAATTCTGGAGGGGTCATATGTGGAAAGATATGTTAAAGCACTGTTGTTAGACCTGTGAACTGGTCCAACTATTCTCTAATGCAATTTGGAGTCATGCCCAGAAAGTTACTAAGTAATTGCATGCCATTTGACCTAGTGATGTCACTAATAGGTCTATCATTCAAAGAGATAAAAAACAAAAGAGGAAAAAGTCCTATACATGCAAAAATGTTTATAGCAGCAAAGAATTGATGGCAAAATTGGATAACAAAGAATTGGAAACTAAGGGGATGCTCAAAAATTGGGCTAAACATATTATGGTATATTAATGTGCTGGAATTAGTAACTATTGTGCTCTCTCCAGTTTAAATGTAGGAAATAATGAAGAGTTGGTTTCAGAAAAAAAACCAGGAAGACATGTATAAACTGATCCAGAATGAGGCAAGTAGAACCAAGGAGAATAATTTATGATACTAACAGTATTGTAAAGATGAACAACTTTAAAAGAGTTGAGAACTCTGATCAATGAAGTAATCAACCATGATTCCAGAGGACTCATGATAAATCATGTCACCCACCTCTCTGGAGAGAGGTGATATACTGAAGGTACAGATTAAGACATTTGCATGCGTTTGTTTATGTGTGTGTGACTGTGTCTACATGTACGTATACATCTACACATATAGCTTCAGCCCAGGTCTTCTTTTCCCTTTCTCCTTGGCCTGGATGTCTTTTTTAGGCTTTGGAGGGTCTAGAGGATTTTGAACTTCCAATTTCCTATCAGTGTCCAAGTGGCAACCACAGCTGACAGTGGCTTCTTCACTGAGAGTAAGGGCAAACTGAACAAAGATTTAAAGTTCCACGGGGAATCCAGCAAAAAAAGTTTCATCATACCTAAGGAAAATTTCATAAGCACTGCACAAGAAAGGGGAAAGAATTTAATAGTTTCCAGGAGCTGTGAGTTACCCTTTTGTCACAGATGCTCTCTTAAGATCAAGACCATTTTCCCTTGGATTCTTTACAGATTAGTGGGAATGTGTGGCAGATTTCTGGGAAGATGTTTTATACCAGTTGTTCTTACTGTACCAACTTAGTGAATACCCCTTTCTAAGATCTACTTAAATTTGTCCAATTAAATGCTTATCAACCCCAAATTACAAGAACACATTAAAATGGGGGCTGGAATTTAGAACATTAGAGATCCCTTCCCTTCAATACTAGCCTAGAACCCTGAGGTGAAATATAACCCTGTTAACTCTGGAAACAGGTCAGGACCTGCAAGCATGTGTCTGGGGTAGAAGAATGAAGTCTAAAAGACTTGCTATAATAAGATCAAATAAAAAATGAGTCTCAAGTTTCTACCTATTGCTTGTAGCTCTGCAATCTAGGGCTAAACAGAAAAAAGACCAATCTAATACATGACAGAATTTTGAGATATTTGAATATAGTTATCATACCCCACCAACCTTAAATTTCTTTTTTTCCCTCTAGAATAAATATATCTAGTTCTTTCTTTAAAAAAAAAAAAAGTCGGGGTGGCTAGGTGGCGCAGTGAGTAGAATGCCGGCCCTGGAGTCAGAAGGATCTGAGTTCGCATCCGGCCTCAGACACTTAACACACACAAAATAAAAACCTAGCCATGTGACCTTGGGCAAAGTTACTTAATCCTAATTGCCCTCCAAAAAAGAAAAAAAAAGTTTCTTCAAGTAAAAAGTTCTTTTTATTCATCTATCCCTTCCACTACCCCTCCCTCAATGAGCAAATTAAAAGCAAATTCTTCAATGAATATCTACACAGTATAGTAAAAACAAATTCTAATATTAACTATGTCTGAAAATTTGACTTTTTCTGCATTTTAAGTTCATCACCTTACAAAGTGAAGTGAGCAGAACCAGGAAAATACTGTACACTGAAACAGCAATATTGTACGAAGAACTGTGAATGACTTAACCATTCTTACCTATACAATAATCCAAAACAGTCCCAAAGAAATCTTGATGAAAATTGCTATCCACTTCCAGAGAAAGAACTAATGTTGTCTGAGTACAGACTGAAACATACTATCTTTCTTTCTTTTTGTTCAGGTCTTCTTGACTTAATGACTATTATAACTATTATGGAAATGTTTTACATGATTGCACATGTATAACCTATATCAGATTGTTTACTGTCTTGGGGGGGAGAGAGAAGGAAGGAAGGGAGGAATGGAATTTTAAATTCAAAACTTTTTTAAAAACCAAATGCTAAAAATTGCTTTTATATGTAATTGATAGGAAAAAATACAATATAGTAAGATTAAAAAAAAAGTTCATCACCTCTCTGTCAGGAAATAAGTAGTATATTTTACCTTTATTCTTTTGGATTCCTGGTATTGATCTCATTATTATCATTACATTATTATTATTATTATTATGTAAATTGTTCTTCTGGTTCTGTTCACTAAACTCTGTATCAGTTCATAAAGGTCTTTCCAGTTTCTCAAGATTGTCCATTTCATCATTCTTATGGAATAATTTCCGTTATATTCATATAATACAATGTTAGCCATTTCTCAGTACTAGGATACTCCTTTAGTTTCCAATTTTGAGCTACCAGGAAAATAACTGCCATAACTATTTTGGTATATATAGATCCTTTTCTTCTCTCTTTGATTTCTTTAGAGCATAGTAATAGTATAGTTAAATCAAAGGATACACAGTTTGGTAACTTTTGGGGAACAGTTCCAAATTGTTGGGCTCATTCATAGCTCTACATTAGTGTACCTTTTTTCCCCACAACCCCACATTTCCCTCTTTTACCATCTTTGTCAATCTGTTAAGTATGAGACACACCCTCAAAACTTCTTTAATCACTAAATTACTAGTGATTTAGCTAACTTTCATAGGATCATTGATAGTTTGCGTTTCTTGATCATTTATCTTTTAGGGAATGCCTCTTACTCTTATAAATTTGAATCCGTTCCTTATATATCTTAGAAATGAGACTTTTGTCATAACCAAGCAAGACATAGAGAGCATTATGAAATGCAAAATGGAAATTTTAATTACATTAAATTGGAAAGTTTTTGTACAAACAAAGCTTATGTAACTAAGGTTAGTAGGGAAGCAGAAAATTGGGGAAGAATTTTTAAAACCAGTGTCTCTGATAAAGGCCTCATTTATAAAATATGTAGAGAACTGAGTCAAATTTATAAGAATATGTCATTCCCCAATTGACAAATGGTCAAAAAAAATGAAACCTTTATCAGAAAAATTTGTCACAAACTTTTTTTCCCTAGTTACCTGTTTCCCTCATAATTTTTACTACACTTTTAGGTTTATGCAAAAACTTTAAAATTTTATACAATCCAAACTCTGAATATTATCTTGTGTCACCCTTTCTTTTTTTAATTTTTTTTCTTTATTAATTTCTTGGTTTACTTTGAGTTCACAAGATTCAGTTCCCTGGTTCTTTGAGTTTCAAATTTTCTCCCCTCTCTCCCCTTCCCCTTCCCTCCACCCTCCTCCCAATCCCCACTCCACCCCCACAATGGCAGCATACAATCAGGTATAAGATCTGCAGGTATTTTCACATTAGACATTAGTCAGGTTGAAAAGAAGGATTGTAATGGATGGAATGAACAATGAGAAAGAGGAAACCAAACCGAAAGAGAAAGAGAGCAGGTAATTTGCTTCAATCTGCATTCAAACTCTGTTCTTTCTGGTTCTTTCTCTGAATGTAGATATCTCTCTCCATCATGAGTCTTTTGGAATTTACTTGTAGCCCTGCATTTCTGACAAGAGTCCAGTCTATCAAAGTTGGTCATCACACATATGTTGTATCTGTAATGGTGTTCAAATTTTTCTTGGTTCTGCTCTTCTCACTCAGCATCAGTTCGTATAAGCCTCTGCAGGTAGATATGAAGTCCATCTGCTCTTAGTTTCTTATGGCTCAATAGTATTCCATTACATTCATATACCATAACTTGTTTAGCCATTCCCCAATTGATGGGCATCCCCTTAATTTAATTCTTTGCCACCACTAAAAGAGCTGCTATAAATATTTTTGTACATATGGGTCTTCCTCCCACTTCTGTGATCTCTTTGGGATACTGTTGGACACAGGTCCACTCTGCCCTTCCCCCATTGATTTGTCACTTAGCCCTTCCCGAATTGTTGGACACAAATCCACTCACACTTTCCTTGATTTGTAAAGCAGGCAGCCCAACCTTTCCTTCATTGATTTGTAAAGCAGAGAACTCCACCTTGCTTAATCTGTGAACAGGGAGAACTCCCACCCCTTGCTTTCCCTTGATTAATCTGTGGGTGGGAGTGCCGTGGGCAGCTCAGTGTTCTGCACTTAGCATGATCCAGAGATGTGAATAAGAAATGACCAGGCCATGTGGATAGTTCAAGGAAGAATGATGAACTCCATTTATTGATACTCAGGACAAGGTTTTGTTTTGTTTTGTTTTGTTTTAAAGCAATTGGGGTTAAGTAACTTGCTCAAGGTTACACGGCTAGTCATTATTTATGTGTGGGTGCTCATTTTCTGAGGCCAGATTTGATCTCGGCTCATCCCAACTCCGAGGCCGGCGCTCTTACTGTGCCACCTAGCCGCCCCCCAGGACAAGGTTTTTATAGAGCAAGGAGACAAAGGATGGGGACTCAAGTTTTCTAATCATTACCTTAGTCTGTTGTATCCTGGAAGTAGCATGGAATAGATAATTTGATAAGGATTTCTTATCTAGGAGACTAAAGTCTTAGGGTAAGCCCTTTGATCTAGGCCTCAGGTACCTGCTAATGCAGCCGCAGTCATAAAAGGATACAATTGAGAGCAGACTTCAAAGCTGAAGTGCAATCCTCAAAAGTCAACAGGTTTAGAGCTGGCCACCCAAAGATACCTGAGTGCAAAATCAGTTATGTCTTGAGGCAGAGCCTGTTGGCCTCAGAACTCAAATACCATCCTTATAAGTGTAACCCATATCAAAAGAACCCCGGAGCTGACTTAGTGAAAAGTCGCATCTCGAAGAGGTCTTTGTTGTTCAGGTCCACTGATATCAAGGTAATTATCTGAAGTCCTGGCTCAGGCCTCTGGCTCACCACATGGGAGTCACAGCCTAGGGTTTTGTGCTGACGGGAAATATATACTGACCAATCACTAATTGTAGTTTCAAGTGTACACTGACCAATCATTGGAGTTTCAGCTTACATCACTGTAATTTCAGCTTACATAACCTGGCTATGGAACCTCCATAAAACCGGCACAATGTCTGTGAAGTACCCCAACAGTCCCACGGTAATAAAATCCACTTAAAAAAAATTTTTTTTTTTTTTTTTGCTTTTTGGAGGGCAATTGGGGTTAAGTAACTTGCCCAAGGTCACAGGGCTAGGTTTTTGTTTGTGTGTGCGTTTAAGTGTCTGAGGCTGGATCCGAACTCGGGTCCTTCTGACTCCAGGGCCAGCGCTCTACTCACTGCGCCACCTAGCCACCCCACTTTTAAAATTTAATCTTGGGGATCTTCTGTCTCGCTTTTATTGGGGTACAACAATACAACCCTAGAAGTGGTATTGCTGGGTCAAAGGATATGAAATTACTTATAGCCCTTTGGGCATAGTTCCAGATTGCTCTCCAGAATGTGTGTCACTCTTTCTATTCCTTGTTATATTATTGAGTCATTGTTTTATCTAGCCCAGTTTTCCATTGTCTGTTCTGAGACACCCCTTTTCTACTCTGTATCTCTTGTTTCATCTCCTTCAGGTACTCCAACAGTCCCTGTGGCCAAGCCACTACTTTTTTCTCTGAAACTGTACCCAGATTTGTTTGGGAGTTATTATCTTCTTCAGGTTTAATACCCTGGGCATCTCTCAAAAGTTGTCCTTAGTTCTCTAAGAAGGGACTTTGGGACCCTGCCTGGGTCTCCTTATTACCCCAGGGTTTTAGGACCTCTCCCTGCTGTAGGTTCTATCTAAGATCATTCTTCCAAGGTGTTGGGCTCAAAGATTATTCCTTATTTATGGTTGTTGGTTTGCCAACATCTTCAGGTATTGCTCACATTCAGTTTTGTCTTGGGGAGGCCTTTTTCCTGAAGCTTGACTGGATCCACTGGTGCTGCCCTGAATCCCCACCTCACCCTCAATACCTTGACTCAGGGCTATGCTGTTGGAACCAACCAACTCCAGAGCCAATTGTCAAATTTTCAGTGAGAGCATTTACCCTCAAAAATTGTCAGATGCTTTTAATCAGGGCTTGTTTATTGTTTCAATGAGTATATAGACTTAAGAAAGTATCAGCAATGCAGATTAAACTTTAAAATGTGTGTACATACTTTCCCCGCCCCCCCTGGAGAGTCAGTTGTTAAACATTTATCAGCCTACTCCTGACCCTGAAGCTGCTCTCTTTGCTAGGTGAAAGCTAGGTTTAGTTCCTATAGCTATTGGACCATACTCAGGCTCTGTTTCTGGGAGTACTGGAACCCAAGAATACCAATAGATTGCTTCCTCCTGAGTGATGGAAGGGGGTTCTTAGGCTTAGGCAGGAAGTGTTACTACACAGAACCACCCAAAGTTATCCTCCTACAGCCATGGGCAATGGGGAAGGCTTCAGCTTAGCTGGGCTTGGGCATTGCGGAGCTCAGGCAGGGAGTGTTGGGACTGAGTAGTGAAGGAATTACGGGAATTGAGTGAACCACATTGACTCCTTCTTGTGACTCAATTCTGGATCTAGCTCAGTTCCCTTTCTATTCAATTATGGGTCTACAGTTTCTGTCTTATGACAAAACTTTGTTCAATTATGGAAATTGGAGGGAAAAAAAAAACCTTTATTGCATTGTTTGGACCTAGCCCTTCATGACTGGGAAGCTGGACCACCTCAACCTGTTGCTTAGAGTCCCTTACCTAAGGACCTAGGTTATGCTGACCAGAAACCCAATTAGATGTAAAAATTGATGCAAGAAATTTTCTCACAGTTATACATCTCAAGCAATTCATGTATCTTATCTGAAAACTGATGTCATATTGGTCAATCAGTTCCCTTCCATGTTCCCTTGATTGAATATAGTCACTTGGGAAGAAGCTTGATATTATCTAAGAAGACGTGTTGTCACTACTCTTCTGACCTGTGTGTTGGTCTGTGAGCAAACCAAAAATTCTTTTCCACCCAGAAACTGTGACCAGGGTCCCTCCTCCCCTATAGACACACATTCTAGTGTGCTCATGTTCCTCCTTGCCTTGGGACTGCAATCAGGAACAATGCAACAGAGTCCTGCACCCAGTGCCAGCAAAAGGAACCATTGTAATCTCCCTCTCACCAGTTGTCCAACTCCGGTACTGTCTGCTGGCTGAGAACTCCAATAGCAGCCACCCCTGACTCAGTTGTCCCACAGGACCTGCTGCTGGCTTGCCCATGCTGCATTGTGCTCCATTCTCACTCCAGTGAGACAGACCTTTCCTGATGATCCTATAAACTGTCTTGGGCTGGAAAATTGTTTCATCAGTCCTTTTGTTAGTTCTGTTGATCCAGAATTTGTTTTGAGGTGTTAATTTAAAATTGTTTAGAGGAGAATTGGGGATCACTCAGGTGAGTCTCTGCTTTTACTCTGCCATATTGTAGGTTAGACTTTGAAGAAAAGAAAGAAAGAAAGAAAGAAAGAAAGAAAGAAAGAAAGAAAGAAAGAAAGAAAGAAAGAAAGAAAGAAAGAAAGAAAGAAGGAAAGAAAGAAAGAAGGAAAGAAAGAAAGAAAGAAAGAAAGAAAGAAAGAAAGAAAGAAAGAAAGAAAGAAAGAAAGAAAGAAAGAAAGAAGGAAGGAAGGAAGGAAGGAAGGAAGGAAGGAAGGAAGGAAGGAAGGAAGGAAAATGGAGTCTACAAACTTCAAATCAATAAACTTGATTTAATTCCTGGTAAAATACTAGACACTAAGGAAACAATAATCGTAAAGAAGAAACATAATTCTATCATGAGGAGTTCACCACAATTCAACCTCATTTTCATTTGCAACAGTAAATATTAGACTAGTATATCTGGGAGATGTTAAAGATGTGGTTTACTTAGATTTTAACTAAGTATTTTAAAAAGTCTCTCTTCTAGTCTTGTAAAAAGATGGAGTGATATATGCTGGATAATAATAATAAATAAATAATTGATTGAATGACAAGATCCAAAGCATAGTCATTACTGATGCAATATGAAATTGGAAGTAGTTCTATGGTAGAAAGATGCAAGGACTGAAGTTTTCCTCTATACTACTATGGCAGGTGAAAGATGAAATTACCAAGGAAAACAATTTCAATGTTATGAGCACATCCGTTTATTAAGTAATGCATGCCAATTGCTTAGCAAAGCAGGACCAGACCTCCCCAACTTACACCTGGCCTCTGAATATTGGGGGAGAGAGACTTCTATACATTAAAAACAATCAAATAAGGATGATTAGTTAAATGTAAACAATACATTATATAATCTGATTTCAAATTAGATGAAATATTGTGAACTTTCCAAGTTGGGAGGTGGAGAGTGAACAGGTACAATTCCCTGAATCCAGAAAAAGAGGTATACTCCCCAAATATCTGTAAATATGGGACATGGAAACAATAATTGATTGATTAGTATGGGTCAATTTTCAGACAAGACACATGGGTTGCTTGAGATATACAACTATGAGAAAATTCCTTGAATGGATCTTTGGATCTGACTGGGTTCTGGTCAGCATAACCTAGGTCTTTGGTCAAGGATCTCTGAACAATAGGTGGAGATGGTCCAGTTTCCCAGACACACAGGGTTATGTTCAAACAATGCAGTTAGTTTTCTTCCTAATTCCCACAACTGAATAAAGTTATCTCACAAGACAGAAGTTGGACTAAACCCATAATTGAATAGAAAGGGAACTGAACTAGTTCTAGAATTGAGTCACAAGATGGAATAAGTGTGGTTCACTCAATTCCCACTACCATTTGCTGTCCTAATCCCCTCAGTTCTCTCATTGCTTAACATTTTTAGTCACTGACTCAAAGTGAAGTAAGGAGAACCAGGAAATTGTACACAGTAACAGCAACATGGCACAATGATCAACTATGAAAGATTTAGTTATTCTCAGCAATGCAATGATCCAAAACAATTTCAAAGGACTCATGATGAAAAATGTTATCTACATTCAGAGAAAGAACTGTTGGAGTCTGAATGCAGATCAAAGCATACTATTTTCACTTAATTTTTTTCATGTTTTTTTCTTTTGGCCTGTTTCTTCTTTCACAACATGAATAATATGGAAATATGTTTTACATGATTGCATATACATATATATGCATATATATCCTGCATCAAATTGCTTTCTGTCTTAGCGGGGGGCGGGGGGGAGTGAGGTAAAGGAGGGAAGGAGGGAGAAAATTTGGAACTCAAATATTTTTTAAAATTAAAATTTGTCTTTGTAGGTAATTGGAAAAAATAACATACTATTTAAAGAAACCATTTTTTATCACTGACTTAAATATAGACTCTTTGGACAACTCTTGACTTCAATTCTTCAAAGGTTTTAGGATTCCATTACTTGCAGCCTTAGTATATTTTAAGGAAATTATTGTTGTTAAAGATATAACACTTTACTTCAGAAAGAAGCTTGGGCAATTTCCCAAATGAAAATCAATCATTTTCTTTCTCCTCTTTAGAAAAAAATTTTGCCCCCTTTTTGCATTGTCTGCCCAAAACATGTGTACTGATTAATCAGTTCTTTGAATCATCTATCCAACTGCATATCATAATCTGGACAATAAGTATTTTTTATTCATTTGTTTTTCTTATCCTGCATGAATAGTACATATAATGGGTTTTAGCAGGCTGCAATACAGTACAAATGACCAGTGGTGCAGTGGAAAGAGTGCCAGGCTTATAGTTAGGAAGACTCATCTTCTTGACCTCAAATCTGGCCTCAGACCCTTACTAGCTGTGTGACCCTGGCAAGTCACTTAACCCTATTTACCTTAGTATTTTCTTTTGTGAAATGAGCTGGAGAAGGCAATGACAAACCACTCCAGTATCTTTGCCAAGAAAACCCCAAACAGGGTCATAGAGAGTAGGACACGACTGAAAATGATTGAACAGCAGCAGCAGCTCTAACATCACAATCCTGAATTGCACTAAAGAAAACATTGATGAGAAGACCTGCTACAAATATAAACAAAAGGATAGGACTGAATCAGGTGGACTGAGGGAGTTTTTGCAAGGTCACATTATTAGCTACAGTTGCCAAGGTAATTTATCCAAAGCATATGTTTACTCTCCATCCTTCACTCCCTTCGCAGTGAGCCCCTTTTAAGTCCATACCACCTCCAGGATCAAATATAAAATCTTCTGTTCAGTATCCAAAACTCTGCATAACCTGGACTTTTTCTGCTTTTCCAGCCTTGTTATACCTCATTTCCTTCTATTCACTCTGAGATTGAACTACACTAGTAATTCCTCCAAAAGGACACTATTGACCATCTCTCTGTCTTTTATACTGGCTGTCTCCAATACCTGAAATGTACTGCCTCCTCACCCTGCTTCTGACTTTCTTCAGGATTTGACTCAAATCCCATCTTCTTCAGGAGGCCTTTCCCAGTTTCACCAGCTGTTAATGCCTTTCTCTTTCAGATTACACTCCTTAAGATCTAGTACGGGTTGTTTTAGGGTTTGTTTGTTTGTTTTTGTCTTTCTCTGCATCTCCAGTTCTTAGCACCATGCCTGGCACACAGTAAGTGCTTCATAAATGCTTGCCAACTTCCTGATCAGACATACAGGCGTAGATGGGTTACAATCCACATCACTGGAACAATCCATCAAAATCTGATACAGGCATAGATGACATTTTCATCAAATATGTAGATGACACAAAGCAGGATGGGACAGCTAACATGCTGGATGACAAAGTCAAGATCCCAAAAGACTGGGACAGCATAGAATATTGAGCCAAATCCAAAATGAAATTGTTGTTATTATTCACCTTTCCTTTTTAAGGAGAACCAATGCCATCATGGGTTGATGTCGTGACTTGCTGGTGAATTTGGAGTGTTGTGTTCAATTCTATGCATCTTATTTTAGGAAAGATAATAATAACCTATAAAGCATCTAGAGGAAGGTAACCAGCATACTGAAGACCCTCAAGATAGTGCTATGTAAGGATTATTTAAAAGGATGAGAGCTTCTTAGACAAAATAAATCTTAGGGAGGTACGTGATAGCTACTTTCAAGCATTTAAAGAACTGTCCTATAAAAGAAGAATTAAACACATTTTGCTTGACCCTAGTGGGTGTTATAAAGAATACTTGGTGGACATTGCAAAAGGGATATTTTAGATTTGATATAACAAAAAACTTCTTTATAATTAGAACTAACCAAAAATGGAATGAACAAACTGCCTTGTAGATTTCCTCTTACTGAATATCTTTACCCAAAGGCTAGAATATCATTTGTTGGGTATTCTTGTACATGCATGGTGAGGACCAGATGGCTTCTGAGATCCATCCCAAATCTTGTTCTGTGATTCTGTGAACATCTGCTAGCAAAAGGCTATCTGTTAATATCATACTACCAATCAACTACTGATGTTTTGATAGTTGAGTTGAGTCACCTATCAGACCTGGATTTGGGGTAGTAATTGGGAAACAATTTCCCTGGGGTTTATTTGGACCTTCTATATTTCACTTGGGTCGGGGCAGCTAGGTGGCACAGTGAATAGAGCACCAGCCCTGGAGTCAGGAGGACCTGAGTTCAAATTTGGCCTCAGACACTTAACACAAAAACTAGCCATGTGACCTTGGGCAAGTCACTTAACCCCAACTGCCCTCCAAAAGGCAAAAAACAAACAAACAAACTCTATATTTCACTTAGGTTCTGCTAAACATACTGGTACTTAATTTGAGATCAGGCTAGGAAAGTCTTAGAAGTCTTATTTCTCCCTAATACATGTAACTAGCAAATCAATGAGAGTAATGAAAAAAAAATATTCCCATAATAACTGCTCTGTTACTCAAGGAAAAGGGAAGTATTCTTCAGTTCTTCAGCACTGTTTTGGAGGAATGTGTAATTCCAAAGCAAATTTCACTCCAGGTTTGAACTTATTAAAGAAAAATTGACCAAATCAAAATCATTGCGTCTGCTTCAAAGTTTCATTATCAGGCATGTGCTAGTAAATGTTTAACAATCAGCTCTCAAAAAAAGTTCACATAACATGCTTCTTTTAAGTTTAGTCTACATTATTATTTTCTCAAACTCTGATTTGTAACATTTGCCAATTTCCAAAAAGTATAGGCTCACACTGAAAATTTAACAGTGAACTCTCAAGAGTTAGTACGATATATATACCCCTGAAATGTACTCTGATATAAGTGCAAATTATAATCCAAAGTACTGTCAGATACAAAACGTATTTTAAAAATCTTTATTAAGAGGCAGCTAGGTGGTGCAGTCAATAGAGCACCAGTCCTAGAGTCAAGAAGACCTGAGTTCGAATTTTATCTCAGACACTTGACACTCACTAGCTGTGTGACCTTGGGCAAGTCACTTAACCCCAATTGCCTTGCCTTTCCCCCTCCAAAAAAAAATCTTTATTGAATATCTACTTTACTATGTAAAGCACGATGGGAGAGAAGTCAAGATACTGGCCCTGCTCTTGGAGATTACTTTCCAGTTCAAAAAGTAATTCATGTTCTCTTCTCAACATGATGATCCACATTCAAATGGAAGACAGATCCATATTTCACTTCAGAAGAGCTAGAGCTTGAAGGGGTCTAAAAAAGCACAGAGCATCTAAGAATTATATAAAATATAACAGTAGCCATTAAGGTAAAAATAATAATGCTAACACCCCTCCTCTAATGCCCAACATACTTTCCGTGTCGGGGTGAGAGAGTAAGGAGAAGGCAATAGCAAAATGGAGAAATCAAGCCAGGATGATATATAGCAGGGACTTCCTGTGCCCTGAAACTGTTGCAGTGGCTAAGAAGGCCTGGCAAGAAGTCTGAAATACAGGTGAACTAGATTTTGGTGATATCACTTTATTGGGTTAGTGCCCCAATCAGTGTGATGCACCTTGAAAATCATAAAACACTATGCAAATATTAGGCATTTTCATCACCATTACTTCATACTCCAACATCAGAGATTAGAGCAAGCACACATCTATCGATGGTCCAGTATTATTTAAAAAACTCTGTTCTTCCTGCTTTATTACAGCTTGTATTAAAATTGGACATGAGGCAAAGAGACTAGGGTGATTGGCAAACATTATATATTAGCCTTTGAGTCCTCTAGATCTATAAAGTAGTGAATTAGAATCTATGAGGTTCATTAGCTAGTTCAAAATTCAAGTCCTGCAAAAATACATGCAAAAAATAAATTTATTGAAAATTTAAATCAACGTCTAACAACACAAAAAGTCTAACTGAAAGGCATCTATTCTTTTTTGAGATGAGGCTATCTCTGCATTAGACAAGCCCTTTCCTTCTTATTCCTATTCCTGCTTATCCTTTTCTCTGGAAAGTATATCTCCAATCTGGAATGTTCTTTTCTAGAATATTTCTAACTTCTCTCATATCCAGAATTTTCCTTATCAGAAAATTCCAGCTTCCTAGCTAATTGGTATCTGTGCCAGGAGAGGTAGAAAACTGATCAGTCTCATGTGAGTGAGACCCCAACCTCCCTATAAAACGTACCTGACTCTCTTCCACAACACTGAGCTGCCTTTGGCTGTGGAACAAACAATCCAAGTGTGCCTGACATAATGTGGGGAGGGAGTCTCTCTCTTATAGAGTGATTATTTTTTCCCTCTTCTACCTAAATAGCATCTCACCCATGACCCAGACTCTCCCACTAACAAAGTAATAGATGTATTACTACCCTACTAACCATCCACTTAGAACATTATCTCCTGGGTAAATGTGACTCAATATATCTTTAAACCCTTTCTTCCCCCTGTGATCCCCACCATGGGTCTCTCAACTAAATGCTTTTTTTTTTTTTTTTGCTTTTTGGAGGGGGGAAGGCAGGGCAATTGGGGCTAAGTGACTTTCCCAAGGTCACACAGCTGTAAGTGTTAAGTGTCTGAAGCCGGATTTGAACTCAGGTCCTCCTGACTCCAGGGCCAGTGCACTACTCACTGGGCCACCTAGCTGCCCGCCCCCCTAATTGCCTTTTCTTGGGTAAATAAAAAAATGTACTATAACATCTATAAGTTCTGAGGGTCTGTCTCCCAGCTCATACACTATTGATTTCCACAATCCTTGCCTCCCTGTTTGAGTGCAGCCAGGCAAAAGGAAACACGTGATTCATTTTGACAGTTGGTAACTTTTGCACATACACCCAGTTTGGGCTCATCAGCCAATCAGAAAACCATTTCTTCACTATGTAGTCAGTGGATCAGAAACAGACATAGAATACTTTCCAGTGGTCTGGAAGATCAGGGCCATTTATCATTCCATTTATCAGCTACTCCCAGAAGCAGGTTCACAAAATAGGGAGTGCTCTTAGGACTTAGACCTCATTGGTCAGTCTCCTGCTAAGTTATCAAATAAAGGCCTATATCAGCCTGGTCTGCCTCTTCTATAGATATCTCTAAGTTCCAAAAATCACTTACAAAAGACTGGCACAATCTTAAACTAGTCAATAGCTCCACAAGATCGGTTTTTAATGTTGGCGGTGTGTATGTGGGTGGTCATGGTGATCATGGAGGTGGGGGTGTTACTGGAAAAGGCAAGTGATTCAGGAAGTCTTTTGATTACCATTGCTGTATACCAGTTTGTTTTCCAGAATTTTCCAAGCTTGATCTCACATTTATCACTTTTTTTTAAATTTACATGGTAACTCTATTATATATTTAAAAGGAATAGCAAGTTGTACATAATCGATTTGCAGTTTCATGTGTGATCATCTTTGTATGATCTATGTTATGGAAATGCCTGTTTTATTCCATAAATTAAAAGGGAAATAAATAAATAAAATGAATATTAAAAAAATTTTAATGTGACTGGGAAATATCTAATGAAATAAATAAAATATATTACAAAGAAAAAAAAAGTCACAATGAAAAAATCATGACACTTTCTAAGCCTAATAACATCATTCAGTAGCGATCACCAGGAACTATCTCATCTATCATACTCCACACCCTGACAATTCAAACTGTAGCAGTTGGGTCACCTTGTTCCACATTCCCAATTCTTATAGTTCACCAGGGGCTTATGGCGAGTTCAAGCATCGACTTCTTCTTGTTGCCTTCCTTTCTAAGAGTCTCAGCAAAGCCCCTGAAATATAGTTCTTAAATACTCTTAAGTCTTTTACAAGGGCCCAGACTTCTAATAACTGGTAGACTTGGAGATAATGCTCAGCCCCAAGTGCATGTTAATATGCATATATGTGTAGATATATAAATAATATGTGCGTATGTATGTGTATGGTAGTGAGACATATAGATATATACTTAAAAAGCAAACAACAGTTTATGAAGTTATCACAGGTTACCATTTTCTTGGTTCTTATAGAGATCTTTCCAATACAAAACAATTAGGAAAGGACAAAATTAAAATAGCAACATGAAAAGAGAAAGCAAGGGTTAAAAAAACACTTCCTTCCCTCAGATGGATGTCTAGTCTCAGATAATTGCCTGAGGCTTATGGGGCTTTTCTGGAGGGTTAGCTGTCTTGACTTTTCCAGGACATGCCTCTGGTCCTCCAGATCCTGTTCATTTAACAAGACTGCTGTTGAGAAAATCTCCCTCTTGGAGGCCAACACCTAACTCTTGACCTCAGAAACTCTAAGTCTCTTGGGAACTCTAAAATCTGAATGAAAAGGTCATTTTCACTAGGCCTAGTTTCGAACCTATTCTCAGAAATGGAAACAGAAGGATAGAAAGCAGTCATGAACTCTCATCTCAGGCTACCTGGGAAAACGCAGGCAGCCTTCCATGTGCTCTTCATGTCCATCACGACTTTTTTACTGTTAGGAGTAGAAAAGAGAAATCCCTTCTCTGAACTGACTACAAACCTATCTAAATGTCTAAGGGAGAAAGTTTAGGAAAAGGAAAAAAAAAGTGGATTTCACATTTATTACTACAATTTTTCTCCATCCTAGCTAAATCTACTTGTGACATGCTCTCCTTATTACTAGCCCTAGACAGTTTCCTCCACAAATCCAAATTCCTCAAGAAACCTAATTTAATGCTGGTAAGTATGATTCTCACACTCAAGGAAAGTATGATCTCCCCATTCTGAAGAAAAGAAATCTTTCACCATTGCAGCAGCAAGCACCCCAACATCCCCAGAGTGGCTACCAACACAGGTTCTTAGATCTGCTTTTCTAAAGGAAAGCAACTCAAAATGGGTTAACAAGCTTACTTTAATCAATCAAACATATATTACCTAGTTCAGCGGGAAAAGGTCAGCACCCTGAACTTCAAAGTATACAGACAGAACTTACAAGAAAGAGAAAAAACAGATCAAGCAGACAGACTTCCAAATTGTCCAACCATTACAGCAATCCCAAATCATAGTCACCAGAGAGGGAAGCATCAACATGTGGGTCTTCAAAACTGCGGGGCTCTCAATGGCTGCCCAGAGTCTCATCTGGTCAAATCACACAGCATTTCTCAAAGTGAGCCCCAAAGCAAAGCCTCACATCAGGGATTATACAGCCTTCTCCTGGATCAGAGAAAGTAACCACCCTCTTGACCCACTGCCCAATCACACAGCATCAAGGTGTAGGCACTCCTGAAAACCAAGCCTCCTGCCACAGGCTCCATGTGACCACATTCAGCTTATTAGGAGGCAGAGTATATTTTCAAATCAAGGAAGGTTCTCAGAGTCTCTGAAGCCTATCAAAGGGCCTAGGGGCAGGGAAGATCTTTAAATTTGCATTTCCATTACAACCATGTGTCTTCCTAGATTCTACCCTAAAAAAAAAAATTGATAAACATTCTAGCAGTCTAGTTATGTGGTCAACTCCAATACATTCCAGCATATCTCTAATTATGGCTTAAATACTCAGCCAGAGATAGAACATAATTAATAATAGTGGGCATAGTCTCATAAGAGTTGAAAAAGACCTTGGAGAATGTCTAGCATGACCCCATCTTCCCGCCTCACCCTCTCCCCATCCCATACACATACTCCTTATCCATCAATGAGAAAAGTATGGCCCAGAAAATGAAAGTAATTTGCCCAAGATTACATAGTAAGTCAATGATATAGCTAGAACTTATATTCAGGTCTTCAAACTTTTATTCCTGGGGGCAGAGTCAAGATGGCGGAGCTCTTCCGCCAAGTTCTGGCTCCCACCACTTCCGAATTAATGTAAAAGGAAACTCTGAACAAACTCTGGAGCTACAGAACCCACAAAATGACGTAGAGAAGCTAACCTCCCACTGAGGACAGCCCAGCAGCCCGGCAGGGAATGGCCAGCACAGCACTCTGAGAGCCAAGCCCAGACCTGCAGGAGTCGGAGGTTTTAGCCACAGGGAGGCCAGACCAGCAACTGGCTGGAGGGACTCCAGGACACCAGCAGCTGTGGCGTTTCCAGAATTACCAACACATAGATGCCAAGGACAAAGTGAGAGGTCAGTGTGGTATGGACTTTGGGACTAGTAGGGAGAGTGCATCAGCCTCTTCCCCTGGGGCCGAGAAGCCTCTGGGTAGCCGTGTGACACAGTCCACCACATTGCAGCTTCAGCTCCTGGCCTCCTTACTATAGGGGATCCAGCAATCAGTCTGGCGGGGGGGGGGGTAATTGCTCTTGCTTTAACCTTCTTGGATCTGGATTGCAGTTTGGGGTGGAGGTCTTGGGGAATGTGACCAGCTTGCCAGAGCATGTGGAGGCTTCAGAGAGGGCACCCAACTAATACCTCCAGCACCTGAGAAAATCCCAGTATTTGGGACTGAAGCTCCCCTGTCTGGTGTCAGAGTGCTACTGTGGCAACAAGCCCAAAAGTCAAGTAATTGAGTGGCAAAATGCCTAGGCAGAGGAAACAGAATAAACAGAAAAATTCAACATTAGACTCCTATTTGGGGGGCAAAGAGGGTCTAAGGATGGAACAGGAGGAGGACTGGGAGGTCAGAAATCCTGCACCAAAAGTCCCAAATGAAAATACAAGCTGGTTACAGGTCACAGAGGACCTTAAGAAGCAGATAAGAGAAGTGGAGGACAAATTGGGAAGAGAAATGAGAAAGATGCAAGAAAAGTATGAAATGAGGGTCAACAGCCTGACTGAAGAAAATAACACCTTAAAAATAGACTAACTCAAATGGCAAAAGAGACTCAAAAAGGCAATGAGGAGAGGAATGCCTTAAAAAGTTGAATTTGCCAGATGGAAAAAGAATCTCAAAAGCTCACTAAGGAGAATCATTCCTTCAGAATTATATTGGAGCAAATAGAAGCTAGTGACTTTATGAGAAATCAAGATGCTGTTAAGCAGATCCAAACAAATGAAAGAATAGAAGGCAATGTGAAATATCTTATGGGAAAAACCACTGACCTGGAAAATAGATCCAGGAGAGATAATTTAAAAATTATTGGACTACCTGCAAACCATGATCAAAGAAATAACCTGGAAGTCATCCTTCAAGAAATTCTCAAGGAAAATTGCCCTGATGTTTTAGAACTAGAGGGCAAAATAGAGGTTGAAGGAATCCACTGATCACCTCCTGAAGGAGATCCCTAAAAGAAAACTCCTAGGAATATTATAGCCAGGTTCCAGAATTCCCAGATCAAGGAGAAACTATTATAAGCAGCCAGGAAGAAACAATTTAAATACTGTGAAAACGCAATCAGGATGGCACAGGATCTGGCAGCTTCTACAGTGAGGGATTGAAGGGCTTGGAATATGATATTCTGGAGGGCAAAGGAGCTGGGATTAAAACCAGGAGTTGCCTGCCCTGCAAAACTGAGTATCATGTTTCAGGGGGAAATTTGGTCATTCAGTGGAATAGAGGACTTTCAAGCATTCTTGAGGAAAAAACCAGAGTTGAATAGAAAATTTGACATTCAGATACAAGAAGCAAGAGATGCTTGAGAAGGTGAACAGGGAAAAGAAATTATAATGAACTTATCAAAGTTGAACTATTTACATCCCTATATGGAAAAATGATAATTGTAACTGATGAAACTTTTCTCAGTATGAAAATAGTTGAAGAAGGGTTTATGGGCATATGTATACATATGTGAATGTGTGTATATATGTTAACAAGTGTACATAGATAGAGTGCACAGTTGGAATTTAATGGGAAGGATGATACTTAAAAGGTGATGAAAATAGTTGAAGAAGGGTGTATGGGCATATGAATACATATGTGAATGTGTGTATATATGTTTACAAGCGTACATAGAGTGCACAGTTGGAATTTAATGGGAAGGGATGATACTTAAAAGGTGAAGTTAAGAGGTGGGGGAGGAGTATAGCAAGAGGAGATGCAGAGAGATGGAATGGGATAAACTATCTCATGTGGAGGAGGAGAGGGAAAATGGGTGCAGGGGAGGGGAAGAACAGGAAGGCAAAAAGACAAAACCTTATTCTCATTGAGTTTGAATCTAGGAGGGAATGATATACGTACTAGATAGGATATCTCACCCTGTGGGAGGATGGGGGGGAGGGGGAGAGGAGATGATGGAAGGGAGGGAGGTTGCAGCACCCACTTTTGAAAAGGGATGGGATCAAAGTGGGGAGTGGACCAGGTTGGGGGTGGGATGGGAGGGAGGGAAATATAGTCAGTCTTTTACAATGTATCTACTCTGATGATGTTTTGCATAGCTAAACATGTACAACATATACTGAATTGCTTGTCTTCCCAGTGGGGGTGGGTGATGGGGGGAGGAGGGGAGTGAATCTGGAATTCAGGGTTTTGAAATCAAATGTTTAAAAATATATAAATACTATTATTAATGCTGTTTTGCATATAATAGGAAAGTGAGATGTGCAGGCATTGGGGCATGGAGATTCACCTTGCCCTACTGAGGGGGTGGGGGTGTGTGTGAGAGAGCAGATGGGATGAGGGGATATCCGGTGGGACTGCTGTTGTGGGGTGGGGAGTAGGGAAAAAGTGGGGAGAAAATTGTGGCTTGGGGTCTGGCAGAGATGAATGATGTAGACTGGAAGTTAAAGCATTTGGGGGAAAAAACAAGAACCTATGGGGGGAGATGCTGTTGGGTAAGAAACCTTCTTGAGCCTTTGAGGCAATGCCTAGATTCTAAACATTTTTTCCCCAACAATGTCAAAATAAAGCAAATATTGATGTAAACAAAAAAGCCAAAAAAAAAATTTTACTCTCAGTATCATAGATCTAGAGTTAGAATTTAGCTCTATAATTTATCCTCTTTATTTTATAACTAAGGAAACTGAGGCAAAGAGAATGGAAGTGGCCTGTCTGAGGTCATAGAAGTAATAAGTAGCAGAAGTGGGGCTTGCATCTACATCCTTCTATTCCACTCTACCCATCTGCCACTGAGGATACATAGTAAAAAGATGAGTTTATTACAGAAATACTCAACACTTTCTCTTTGTTTCTGTTTATACTGAAGAAGCTACATAGTCTCAAACATCAGATGACCTAGAAATTATTTATGTTCGGCATCTTGGTATTTACAGTTAACTATTGACTAATGTAGGGGCAGCTAGGAGGCGCAGAGGATAGAGTGCCAGGCCTGGAGTCAGGAAAACTTATCTTCCTGAGATCATGTCTAGCCTCAGACACTTATTAGCTGTGTGACCCTAGGCAAGTCACTTAACCCTGTTTGCCTCAGTTCTTCATCTGTAAAATGAGCTGGAGAAGAAAATTGGAAACCACTCTAGTATCTCTGCCAAGAAAACCTTAAATGGGGCCATGAAGAGTCAGATATGACTGAAATGACTGAACAACAACAATGAAAAAATGACATCACAGTATGACTATGTACACTGTGAAAGGCAATGTATTGTAAGACAATGTGTAAAGAATGAACTTGGGGAGTGGTTAGGTGGCACAGTGAATAGAGAACCGGGCTTGGAGTCAGGAGGACTTGAGTTCAAATCCAGCCTCAGACATTTAACACAAAACTAGCCATGTGACCTTGGGCAAGTCACTTAACCCCAATTGCCCTACCTTCCCCCCTCCAAAAAAGAAAAAAAATGAACTTGGGCTCAAGAGATATGAATTCAAATCCCATCTGCAAAGCTTTCTTACCATGCATCCTTGGGCAAGTTCCCTAATTTCTTTGAGCCTCAGTGTTCTCAACTGTAAAATAGTGATAATGGGACCAATAATTTATCTCATAGAACTGTCATGAGGATCAAAGGATGTAATAGGGGAAAGCATTTGTAAAACTTCAAAATACTGTTAATACATGTCAGGTTGTCATAGTTCAGGGAAAAAAACTGATTTTTCATGCCTAGTCATTCTCCAACAGGCTGTCTCATTCTAGCTGCCTCTTTCTCTTTCCTACCACCCCTTCTCTTCTCTAAAAATCTACTGGACTAGAAATTTCCATCTCCTGTGCAAACTTGCTGATCATTGTCTGTCTACTTGTCAATTAGCTATGCCTGAATGAGTGAACGCTCCTCCCCAAAAATGACCTGGTTCTCTTTAGGACCACTGAGCTGCCCTGATTCATGAAGTGATGACTCATTAAATAGACAAAAGCCTATTTATATCCCTTTCCTGTCTTTCCCCATACTGTTTTGGAGGGGGTTATTATTCTATAATACTATTTATATAGTGATGCAAGGCATACAAATTGAACATTTCCAATTTGACATTTCCAGTTGGTTGGACCATAAGGAATCCCAAACTTAGCATATTCAGAACATAACTCGTTATATTCCCCTATTTCCAGACTTCCCTATTACTGATAAACACACTACTATTCTTCCAGTTACCCACATTCACAAACTTTGTGAACCCCTCACTCTTATTCTACTCATATATTCAATTGTCAAATTTTAGCATTTCCATCTCCACAATATCTCTTACATATGTTCCCACCTTTCTACTTACATTAATAAGTGGTACAGTGGATAGAGCACTGATCCTAGAGACCTAAGTTCAAATCTGGCCTCAGATACACACTAGTTGTGTGCCTCTGAGCAAGTCATTTAACTTCTCTCTGCCTTAGTTTCCTCAATTGTAAAATGGGGATGATAATAGCACTTTCCTCACAGGGTTGTTGTGAGAATCAAATGCTATAATATTTGTAAAGCATTTAGGACAGTTCCTGGCATATAGTAGGCCCTTAATAAATGCTTGTCCCTTTACCCCCTTCCTTTTGACACAGCCGCTTCTCTAGTTCAGTTCCTAACCACTTCTTATCTGGATTATTGTGATAGGCTCTTGTTTGATCTACCTGTCTGAAACCTCTCCTTACTCCAATATATCCTTTCACATAGCCACCGAAATGGATTTCCTAAAGGGCAGGTCTGACGTCACTACTCAATAAATTCTGGTTCTGTGTTGTCTCTAGGCAAACTCCTCTGTTTGGCATTTAAATCCCTTAACAACCTGGCCCCTTCCTACAGTCTTCTTATACTTTATTCCCTTCTTCCCACTCCTATATAGCCTACCTGCTATCCCATCTCCAGTCTCCATGCCTCTGCTCTGGTAAGCCCCCATTATTGGAAGTCACTCCCCTACTAATTACCACCTCTTAAAGCCCTTGGTTTCCTTCATGACATAGCTTAATCAACACTTTCTACATAAAGTAGGTCCCTGATACTTGCCCCTGAGTGCTAGCACACTCTTTCCCCAAACTACCCTGTATTCATTTATGCAATTATTATATTCATATACTTCTGTTTGTACACATGGCACTCCACGCCATTAGAATGTAATCTCTGGGTGGGCAGAAATCGTTTCATTTTTGTCTTTGTAATATTGTAATACATTTAATAAATTGTTTGTTGATTGATACCAAACACTTTCTCCCTAGCAACTCTCTGAGGCAGGTGTTACGAACATGTTGATTATATATTTATATGAATTTGTGTATACAAGTGTGTATGTGTATGTATAGTCAAGAGACAGAGAGAAAAAGAGCAACAGAGAGATTATATGTATATTATATATGTGGTATAATTACAACTATATATACTATATATGTATGTATGTATGACTTTACCTCCAAGGGTCAAGCAAATGTAGTACAGTCCTCTGTACATATCCACCTACAGTGCTCCTCTATCTGCTACAGCCTTGAAGTCCTTCCTATATAACAGTAGCTCTCCTTTTGTGCATATGGTATGTGTGTGTATACACATACCTACATAGAAAGAGACTATCTATCTATCTATTTATCTATATATGTATGTATGTATGTATGTGTGTATATATATATATATATATATATATATATCCTATAACTATGTATAAGAGAGGAAAAGAAGGAAGAAAAAGAAAGAAGGAAAGAAAGAAGGAAAGAAAGAAAGAAAGAAAGAAAGAAAGAAAGAAAGAAAGAAAGGGAGAAAGAAAGAACATAAGCTCCCTGAGAAGGACAGCTTCATTTTTGTCTTAGAATCCAAAATACTAACATAGTACCAAGCACATAGTAAGAGCTTAATAAAATTTAACTTGGTAGTTAATATATTGTTTGATTCTTTTACTCATTGAACTAATCCCTGGCCTAGCCAAAGAGTAACATCATATTAGAATGTCATCAGCATAAAAAAAAACTTATTAAGAACCCACCTGGGATTGTTTATGCTTGATGTTGTAATAAAGAAAGTGAATAAATATGAACTCTGCTCTCTGGAGTTTTTTAATCTAGGATAATGACCCAGAACACTAAGGAGGACAGGTATAATGGGCATACAGGCAGCTGAACAAATATTGAACAAGTACTTGAATTAAATAAATAACATATTTACATTATCCTCAAATGGAGTGTGTATATGCCTAGTTGCAGGCAAAGGTAGTGGAGTCTTAGAGAATACACATACAGAAGAAATGAGGCCAGTGGAAATTCCCTCTCTCTCAATGAATCATAATGGTGAAATGAAGCAGGCTTTGGATGATTGTGGCCAATCTTGACCTGATTGAAAGGTATGGAATCATCCCAGGAAGGGCAGATCTAGCAAAAAGCCCCAAGCCTGGCTCTTAAGGCAAAAGCTGGGTTGGCTTTAAGCCCTTCTCACTAACAGCTATTTCAATCATTCACTTTAATCGATTTATATTTTATCACATGCCTGATTCAGTCTGTAGCACTGTGGGGTATACATGTAGGAGGTATGCGCCGAGAGGACTCAGGTAAGCATTCTGCTCTCATACATGAAAAATTCGTATTCCATATACACAAAAGGGGAGCTGCTGTTATATAAGGAATCCCAAAGCTGTAGCAGATAGTGCTGCCCTCCAGGTGAATATGGAGAGAGAATTCATCTGCATGATCCCTGGAGACAAAGAGCTAAAAGCAGATGGAGGTGAAGATGCAGCCACATTTGGACCTGGAGAGAGACAGAGGTCTGTGCTGTCCCTGAAGGAAAATAACTGTCACCAGATGGAGCCACAGAGCTGCATACAGACCTGGAGAGAGATCTGGGTCAATGGCACTGCATCTACACAGCCTGGGGATATTGAAGTAGCAGCCAAGTTGTGGGTCCCAAAGAGGAAAAGGGGACCTACAGAACCAAGGAACACAAGAGAAGACAGAATCAAAAAGTAACAACATACAGAGCCATGATAGGGAGCCGTAAATTATATATTGCATGAGTCACACAGATCAGTCTCTAGAAACACCAGCACCATCAGGTAACACTGGGTACTTCATAGGATCAGAGAATTCATAAAATTATAGATTTAGAGATGGAAGGGAGACTAGAGGCCATTACATCCTACCCCATCATTTTAAATATGAGAATGGAAACTGAGGCCAAGAGAAACGAATAATTTGCCCCAACAAGGTAGTAAAGGACAGAGCTGAGAACAAACTCAGCACATTTTATCACTATATTCACACATAAATCAGAGAGATTGTATTAGTCCCTATAGAAGTGGGAAAATTTTATTAATTGTTTATAAACTCATCTACAAGTCCTTTCTGGTGGAGTATTTTCTTAACTTATCTTTGGGCTCAGGAACAATTGCTATATTTTTATTGCAAAACTGAAACCTTTTTTTATATTTAATGTCTAATTAAGCTGAGTGCTTTCAAGAGAGCTGAGGGCTCTTTTTGGAAGCAAAATGAGTCAGATAATAGTTTCCAGGGTTCCTTGAGTAGAGGCATGATCCAAAATCAGCTTGTGAAAGGCACCCTGGAAATTGTGCCCAGGTCCTCCTATTAGGAGGGATACTCATGTGTATATAACATACAGAGGTATAAGTCATGATCTTCAGCTTTCTCATATGTAAAATAAATATACAAATACTGTTTTATTTCCTTGTTATTAGACTTATTATGAGATTAAAATACAGTAATAAATTCAACAGTACTTTCAAAAGTTAAAATCAGCAAATTTAATGTATTATTATTAATTTTATAATACCTTTTGAATAGAGTATATTCACAGCAATCAAGAAAGATGTATAGAGCCCTTTTTAAGTGGCAAGCACTATAAACTTGGGGGAGTAGGTGGCTCAGTGGGTAGAGAGTCAAGAAGACCTGAGTTTAAATCCAGCCTCAGACACTCACTAGTTATGTGATCCTTGGCAAATCATTTAACCGCTGTTTGGCCTTAATCCACTGTAGAAGGTAATGGCAAACCACTCCAGTATCTTTGCCAAGAAAACCCCATACATGATCATGTAGAGTTGGAAATGACTAAACAACTGAACAACTATAAACTAGACACTGAGATAAATATAAAAAATACATGAGACATGCCTTCAAGGAGTCCACCTTCTAGCTGGGGGAGAAGAATGACCCAAATAAATGGGCAGATTGGCTACAATTAAATGCATGTATACAGTAGAAGCAAGAATACGGTATCTTCTCCAGTTATTCCCTCTGTTACTAGTCTCATAGAAGGCCTCAGAACATACTTTCAGACATAAGCCTACAGACTAAGTTGAAGTCAGTTATTATATCAGTGGATACCAAGTGTCAACTGACAACCTTTGGATCCATCTCTGGAAACCTCTGATCCCACAGAACAACTTGTAGGTCAGTTAATCAATTAGCAATCACTTATTCTCTTCTTTTTCTTTCTTTTTTATTGAATAATATTTTATTTTTGCCTCAGTTATATGTAAAAATAATTTTCAACATTCATTTTTTTTATTTTGAATTCTGTATATAAATAAATAATTTTTTAAAATTTAATTTTGAGTTCCAAATTTTCTCTATCCCTCCCTCATCTCTGCTTTCCCTTACAGGGTAAGCAATTTGATATAGGTTATGCATGTTCAATCATGGAAAACATATTACCATATTTGTCATGTTGTGAAAGAAGACACAGATCCAAAGGGGTGAAACATGAATAATTACAGAAAGTGAAAAATAATATGCTTTCATCTGCATTCAAACTCCATCAGTTCTTTCCCTGGAGGAGGACAGCAATTTTATTTTTATCATGAGTCCTCTGGAATTGTCTTGTATCATTGTACTGCTGAGAATAGCTAAGTCATTCACAATTGATCATTGTACAGTGCTACAGCAATCATTTATTAAGTGCTTACTATGTTCCAGACACTATACTAAGTGCTGGGGATACAAAGAAAGGGGAAAAAAACACCATTTTCTGCCCTAAAGGAGCTTATATTCTAGTTGGGAAGACAGCATATAAATGACTAATTACATAGAAGATATTTTCAGAGTAGATGAAAGTAATCTGAAAGAAGGTACTTGGGGGACTGAGAAAGATCATCTGTAGAGTGTAGGATTTGAGCTCATTCTTGAAGGAAGCTAGGGAAACTAATAGGTGGAGGTGAGAAGGCAGAGTATTCTAGACATTGGGGACAACCATTATCAAGGCAGTTCATCATGTCTGAAGAAATGAATATAGGCCAGATTACATGAAGGAGAGCAAAGTATAAGATGACTTGAAAAGCAGGAAAGAGACAAGGAAGCTTTTAATGATAAATAGAGGAATTTACATTTGATCCTAGAGGTAAAAGGGAACCATTGGACCTCATTGGAAAGGGGGCAGTGACATGGTCAAATCTATGCTTTAGAAAAATCACCAGGGTAGTTGTGTAGATAATGGATTGGAGTGGGGAGAGATCAGTCACAGAGATCATCTAGCATATAAATGGATAAATGGAGGGAAGGGAATGAACATAGAGATATTGTGAAAGGAGGTAAATATAAACCAGCAAAGGAGTTCTGTTGTCCCATAACATGAAAAACCAAACCATCTCCTCTGGAACAGACCCCACAGCACTGATCCAGGAGGGACAACACAGATTTATAGTAAAGTGGGCAGAGGAGCCTAACCAGACATTGGAAAAAGACATTTCAAAAGCCAACTTTCTGAGCATTTGTCTCTTTAAGACAAATGTTTCCATATTTCCCCATGTGGAAAGATGTCAGATTTCAAGACCAATAAGCAAACACATCTTGAGTTGGTTTTTATAATTGCTGTGGCATAAGGTGTTAGTAGGTGGTACAGTAACAGCTATTGAAGACCCAGAAAAGAAAGTTCTTGTCATCAAAGTCCTTGTCACTGTTAAAAATGGTTCATATTTTTAGGATTTTCAGTGGAAATTATATTAAAGAAGAGGTATTACCACCTGCTTTGACACTTGACCCTAAGGACCATGAGATCTTTCCATCTGACTTGAAACTGAAACCTTGTATATGTATTATTTCTCTAGTTAAAAAGTAAGCTCATTGACAGCAGAAAATGGCTTACTTTTCTATTTGTATCCCCAGCATTTAGCAGTATTTTGTACATAGCAATAAATTAATAAATGCTTTTTAAAATTAACTCATCCATCCATTCATTCAGTGTTCTGATGCTTTGTGGCTGCTCTTGGGCAGATAAATCTCTTCTGTGTCTCTGTTACATTGCCTTAACTGCTACTCTGCCAGCACAGAAATTCAGAAAGGAGAAAAATCAATGAAGACTAGAATCATCTTGAGAGGCTTTAAAGAGGAGGTAAAACTTGATTTGAATTTTAAATAATAGGTAAGATTTGCATAGATGGAGGGGTTGGGAGGAAGAGAGTAATCCACCATAGAAGACATGAGTGGTATAGAAATCAGAATGAGCATGATTTGTATAGGTGAGAGAATGTGGAGATCATTCTTGACTTTGCCCTCTCCCTCACATCAATATCCAACCAGTTGCAAAATCTTGTTTATTCTTACATCTGTTCTAAACTCTCCATTCACATAGCCACCACCCCAGTTTAGGATCTCATTTCTTACCTAATAGCCTCCTAATCGATATCCTTTCCTCAAGTCTATCCTCATTCCAATCCATTCTCCCCAAATGATATTCCTAAAGTGGAGATCTGACCGAATTTTTCCCTTGCCCAGTAAACTCTAGAAGTTTCCTATTACCTCTAGGATTGAATAGAAACTATTCTGTTAGACGCTTTTAAAGCTCTTTACAACCTAGCTTCAACCTACCCTTCCAGACTTGTTCTATATCACTCCACTGGATTGTTCTTTGGTCCTGTTAAACTGTTTCTCACATATGACACTCCATCTCCCATTTCCATGCCTTTGCACAGGCCTGTTCCTATGCCTGGAATTAACTCTTTCTTCATCTCTGCCTCTTAGAAGCCCTAATTTTCTTTAAAGTTCAATTCAAATGCCAACTCCACCCTGAGACCTTCCAGATCTCCCCACATGGTAATGCTTCCCTGCAAAACTACCTTGGATGGGGGCGGCTAGGTGGTGCAGTGAATAGAGCGCCGGCCCTGGAATCAGAAGGACCTGAGTTCGGAGCCGGCCTCCGACACCTAATCCGCACAAACAAAAACCTAGCCACCTAATCCGCACAAACAAAAACCTAGCCGTGTAACCTTGGGCAAGTTACTTAACCCCAATTGCTTTATAAAAAAAAAAAAACTACCTTGGATGAGATTTGTGTGTGTGTGTGTGTGTGTGTGTGTGTGCATATGTTGTACATCTTGTCTACCACTATAAAATATAAGGTCCTTAAGAACAGGGATTCTTTCTTTTTAACATTTGTATCCTCAGCACCCTGAATAGTGCCTGTCAGTCAATCTATAAGCATTTATTAAGCACTTATTATGTTCCAAGCACTATGCTAAGTACTGGGGGTACAAAGACAGATAAAAGACAGTCCCTACTCTCAAGGTACTCACATTCTAATGAGGTAGAGAACATGAAAATAGCTATATAAAAGAAAGAAAATCAAATGAAGGAAGTAAGGAAAAAAGAAAGAGAAAAAGAAAGGAAGGAAGGAAGGAAGAAAGGAAGGGAGGGAGGGAGGAAGGGAGGAATGGAGGGAGGGAGGAAGGAATAAAGGAAGAAAGAGAAAGGAAGGAAAGTAAATGTGTGTATATATTTGTGTGTATACGTGTTGTTTGTATATGTGTGTATACATATATGTGTATATGATCAATTGAAGATAATCAAAGGAGGGAAGATGTGCCATAAATATTTCTCAATGGATCTTCCTAAGTAGAGCTGAGGGTGCATGTTCATGAAGGATGAGAAAAAGTTTGGAGACCTAATAATGGATGATTTTGAAAACCAGGCTGAGAAATTTACATCTGACATAGTAGAAGAAACAGTATAGTATATGAGGAAGAATTCTACAACAGGAATACAAAGATCTAAATTCTAGGCTCAGTTCTCCCATTCATTAGCAGCATTGCATTGGGCAAATCAATTCACTTCTTTATGCTTCATTTCTTCAACTGTAACATGAAGGAGTCAGACTATTTGTTCTAGTTTTTATCCAAGATAGGTTTGTTTGTTTGGTTTTTTTTTTTTACAGTGCTAAAATCCCAAGTCTTTAAACAAAAAAAAAAAAAAAAGGAAAAAAGAAAGAATCCACTGAATTTTCCTAACCAGGGTGGTAGAAGGATAAAAGTGGTATTTAAGGGAGAATAATTTCAAAGGATTGGTTAGAGTACAAAGTAGAATTATGTAAATTGTCTAGGTATGGGTGTTAACAATTTAAGGACAGTGTCATGAAGACCTAGGGGATGATGAAAATGAGAAAAGGCTTTTCATTGGAAGAAAAATTATAGGATTTATTGATTTCATATGAGGGATGGAAGAGTGTCAAGCCCTCAATCCCAGTACAAAATTGATAGAGCAAGGGAAATTGGAATGAGTGATACTTTGAGGGGAAGAGTCAAATAATGAATTTTATTTTAGACATGTTGAGTTGGGGAGATGGCAAAAGATTCAAACACAAATATCTATTAGACAGCAAAAGATATGTAATTGGAACTTGGCAAGAGGACATCGATAGAGATATACATTTGGGAGTCTTCAGCATAGGGATTAAAATTGAAGCTGTGAGAATGGATAATTCTAAGACACTACAAAGAGAGAAAGCAGAGGCAGAAAAGGAACTAAAGAAGGAAAAAGATGACCAATCAAAGAGGAAGAAGAACTGGAATAGCATAGTATCATCAAGCAAAGAGAGGGGCATTTCAATAAGACAAGAGTACTGAAAAGTGTCAAATACAACAGAGTACTCAAGAATGAAGACAAAGAAAAGGCAATGTCCATTTTGGATTGTGTCTGGCATCAAAGAAATCACTAATAACTTTTTTGATTATAGTTTCAGCAGAGTGATGGGACAAGAAGGGAGATGTTAAAGATGAAGTAATTGGAAAAGACATTCATTCGTAAAGTTTGACAGTGAAAGGAAGGCAGGTATTGGATGGCAACTAAAGGGCACCAAAGGGTCAGATTAAATATTTTCAAGATAGAAGAGACACATGCGTATTTTGACCAGGGGGAAGAGGCCATTTATCCTTCATTTGACTCTTTCTGGGAAATATAATTCTCTCTTTATTGTTTTTGGAGGCATTGCTTTTATTCCTTTTCTACATTCTCCTCACTATGTCCCAGAATTTTCAGGAGAGTGCTCACCAACAGGCCCTGAAGAAACCCTTGTGGAATACAAATGGGAAAAGTACTCATGAATTGAACTCTTTCACCATGCCAGATATCTCTTTGATGTCATTGAGGAATGTCTGCATTTGCTCTTTCAATTTTTTTTTTCTTGTCAGTTCTTATTTTTTAATTCAGTTTCTCTGTTTGCCCAGAAAGATAGCAGAGTCAAAGCATCATAAGTATTTTCCTTTATAGTCATGTTTTCCTTTATAGTGATATCTTTCTTCTCATTAATGTTTTCCATGGCACATAACTCTTTGATTTCATTGAGGATTGTCGGACTTTTCTCTTCTAAAACTGTCTGAAATTCCAGTCTTTGTTTCTCATATACAGTTTCTCTGGTTCTCCGGAGAGATAAAAGAATCAAATAATCATCAAAACTGTCTCCCTCCTGAGTTATGTTTTCCACTTCACTGTTTTCCATGGTCCATATCTCTTTAAGTTCACTGTAAAATTCCTGAGGCTGTTCTTATGACCTGCTCCTGTTTTTTAAATTCAGTTGCTCTGATTTTCCAGGTAGATGCCAGAGTTGAAACATCATAACTAACATATTCTTTTTCTGTAATGGTTTCCATTTCAATGATGTTGTCCTCTGTAGCAGCTTCATTGTTTTCCTTGTTCAATGCATTGACTGATTTTGTTAGTTGTTTTCATCTTCTTCCCTTTTACTGTTTAAAAATATTTCTTATAAAGTGTGTGATGGTTTCTGAGAAAGAGGAGGAACACTAGGAGAAATTGTGGAGATCTTGAAAAACAAAAGTTATTAATAAATTTTTTTTATCTAAAAAAATGTTATTTCAGTAGTTCAGGTAAGAGGTGAAAGCACCTTGAACCAGAATAAGTAGTGTTCCTGTGTGGAGAGAGAAAGGAATAAATGCTAGCCATATCATAGAGGTAGCAGTGCCAAGATTTGAAAATCTATGTGATGATATATAGATAAAAGTGAGGAATGGTGAAGAGTCAGAGATCATTCTGAGTGCAGAAACCAAGAAGGTAGTGTTCCCAATAGAATTAAGCAAAGTTTGGTGAGAATTCTTTCTTAAAAAAGATAGAATACTAATCTCCCAAACTGTGTTCTTTGACTGCCTAGTTGTTACTTTCTTAAATGTATGGATGGGTTATACAAAAGTGAGGTTGAGGTTGGAAAGCAGTAGTCCTAAAAGTCTTGCAAAATGGTCAAGAATAAATCATCATAGCTCTACTGATGAGTAGAAGGGTGCCTATAATCAAAATTCATTTTAGATAATTTATGTATCCATTGAGCTAAAACTCTACACAGGGGCCCAAGCTATTTTATCCCAATAATAATTATAATCACTTCAAAGGAAAATAGGATTAAGTTCACAGAAAGAGACTACAAAAGCAGTAAACAATTTTGAGGGGAAAAGGAACTATTTATATAGAATCCTAAGTTTTGGGACCAGACAAATGACCTCCAACTTAGATGATAGGAAGCATCCTGGTGGGATGAGATGAGATGACTCTGATAGGTTATTTTCTTTTGCATCTTTAAGGGCACCACAGTCCAACCCCCCATCATTTAACACATGAGGAAATTGAGGCCTCTGGTTTTTTTGCATGTTGAAGTGAGGGATAGTGGTATGAAGGAAGGAACTTTCCATTTGGAGTCAGAAGAACTACTTTCAAACCCAAGCCCTGCTACATACTACCAGTATGACCTTGAAGAAATCAGTCCACTGCTTCCAGGCCTCAATTTCCTCCTCTGTAAAATTAGGAGGTCGGATTGCTGTGCCCTCCACTATCCGTCCCAGCTTTAAATATACAATCCTTTAAGCAAGGAGAAAACTCTCCCTCAGATTCTTCCCTGGCAATGGCCATTTTCTTCCTTTAAGTTCACACCGGTCTTTCATTTAAAAATGAAATATGTTAAAATTTGGAACGAAAAGACAAAAGCTTTTAAACTGCCCCTAAAAAAGCTCTTCTGGTGCAGAGTTTTCATGTCGATACATGTCGTAAACCTAGAGCGTGAGTGACAGGTGCCATCCTGCGGCCGCAGAGTCAGCTCGGATAGGCAAAGAGCATGTGTGCGTATGCCTGTGGGCTTAATACACTGGTAGACTGTCCTAAATAAGAACAGGCGTGCTGGTTTGGGGTGTTTTTTTTCATTCCCCACCTCCCCAGCCTTATCCAACCCCAAACACATCTGGGGATTAGGTAGAGTTACTCTCCACTCTAAGGTGCCCAGCCCGTCCTTCCCAGCAACATTTAAACTAGCACCTTGCCTAACGCCTTTAAACCGTAGTTCAGCCTGCACTACATCTCCCAAGAGGCCTTCGCGAGGAGGTTCGAGGAAAAGGCATTATGGGTATTGTAGTTTGAGCCCGTATCTGAGCTTCTGTCTTTTTCTTTTTCTCCGGGTGCCTCGCCCTAGCTTTGTTGAGACCCGTAGCTGCCAATTAGCTGGGGCCATGTCGGCGCGTCCGTGACCCAACTAAGGAGGCCGGTGTGCAGGACGGAGCGCCGCGATTGGTGAGGGGCTGACCCTGTGGGGCGGGACGACAGGGCGGGCGGGGCGGCTGCGACGATTGGCTCCGGCACCCGACGGGACGAGAAGCAGATTGGCTGCGCGTTAGGGTTGAGGGGCGGGCCGGGAGGGAGGGTGCTCCGAGTGGCCGGAGCAGGAAGCCGGGCGACAGCGGCTGATCCTGAGGCTGAAGAGGCAGCAGCGGCGACAGCGAAGACAGCACTGTTGACGGGAGGGTGGCATCGGCAACTCGGCCCCGGCGACGGAGGCGGCGGCGGCGGCGGCAGGATGCGCGTCCGGGTCAGGCTGGCCCTGCTGCTCTATGGGGCGCTGATGGGCTGCGGCTTGGTGTGGGCGGCTTCGGGTCAGTACCCGCCCCCCTGCTCTGGTCCGGGCTGAGGGAGCCCGGGGCCGCCGCCTCCTCTGCCGCCTCCCCCCTTCTCCCAGGCCCGGCCTGGGCTGGGAGGGGGGACCCACAAAGAAGGCCGGGCTGGCGGCGGGATCAGGACCCTCTCGCTATCGTCCCGGCCCACCCCAACCCCCGCCTGGAGGGTTCCGTCCCCACGCGCTCCCCCAGCCCTGTCACTTCTTCCCTGCCTTCGGTTGACCCGCGTTGTGCGCGCTTGGGATATATAGGGGCGTAGAGGGGCTGGTGGTTACGGGGACTGTCGGGGCCCGGGGGAAGGGGGTCCTGGAAGAGGCTGGAAATGGAGGCCTAGACGCGCCCCGCACTCCACGCACACCCAGCGCACATAGCCACCCCTCCTGCCTCAACAGCTGGCGAGGGCGCCCATCCTGGAGCAGCAGGACCTGCAGGACCTGCAGCCCCCGCCCGAGGAGCCCGAGACGGGCCCTGCCTTAATCACTGAGGACGCTCCAGGCGTCAGGGCGCCCGCAGCTCGGGTGTCCAGACTCTGTGCAGCTCTCCTCAATGCGATGTCACTTTGGAGAAAGGGGACCCCGAGTTCTAGTAGTTAACAGTGTATCGGGGAGTCACCGTCTGCGCTGGCGCCTCGGCGCCCTTCTTATGCCCTGAGGTTGTTACCTTTGTTGGTTTTTTTGTTGTTGACTAACAATGAGGGTGGAGAATTGAATTAGGAATTGCCTGTCTGAATGGCTTCAGATTTGCGGGAAGGTTTAAGGAAGAAATTACTTCAGAATGGGTGGCAGATTGCTTTTGATGTTTGGATTGTGGCGCTAAAAAAGGTATACTGAAAGAGATGCCTTGTGCTCTGTTTTGGTCTCTGCACTTGGAGTTGTTATTTTCTGTATTTTTGATATATATCTATTTTGGGTCCCTTCCTCAGCTGCCATCTCTGTAGGACCTTCTTAGCATCTGAAAGTGTTTCTTGCCCAAACCAGTACAATGTAAAGCTAGAATTTTCATCAGTTTCCATAAATAGATAGTACTGATAATAACAAAACTATACGATGCTTCATATATTTTATCTCATTTTTAACTACAAAAAGAATTTTCTCTTGTTTGCTGTGGATCCCCAAATATCTGGCCTAAACCTAAATTGTTGCAATCCCTTAATTATTCTGCTTTCTAAAATGAAAGTTCCTATTTTAAATCCTATTGTTGGTATCTTATGTAGTTAGATATCTCTTGTTTTAAAAAACTGATTATACTTTAGACCTTCTTATATAAATAGGATTACACTGACCCATTACCTTTATTAGGACATAGGCTTTGAGTTGTTTTTCAAATGATCTGTTAAGTTTGTATTAATGTCCTGGTCTTGCCTTTGAAATCTTTGTCAAATGGAGTATTGTAGACCATCTGTTTGCATTTATTGGTAGACTCTTAGCTTGAGGGAAACAAAGGGGAAAAAATAGGCTCTACCCACAGGGAGCTTACATTGTTATGGAGGAGAAGTTGATAGCCAGTAGAAATCTGATTAGGGTACTGTTGAACTCTGGTTCAACTGATACTAACCCTGAAATGTCCTTAACTTTGTATCCTTGTGAACAGGATGATTTTCAGTAAATGTTTTGTCCCATCTACTAGCATAAGCTGTCAGTCAACACTTATATTACATCACACTTGGATCATAGGAAGGGAAAGATCCCTAGAGTCTAGTGCAGCCAACTCATTTTACAAATAAGGAAGTTGAGGCCCTCAGAAGTTAAATGATTTGTCCAAGATCATACAAACAGTAAATTTCAGAGCTAGGATTCAAATTAAGGTTCTTTGAGTCTAAATCCCTTCTTCCTACTACACACACTGTTCTACATGACAGTTACATAATTTGCTTAAAGGGTATATGACAGACATTAAAACAATATAGATATTGTATGTTGGAAGATAACTCACAAAAGATTCAGTTATGTGCAAGGTAGGTAAATGCCTGGATTAAGATTAAGTCTTACAGACTATCTTCATAGTAGAAATTTAGGTGACTTTTACCTTTGTCTTGTTTAAACTGAATGTTTATATGACATTTCACCCCCTTTTAAAAGTTTAAATGCTCAGATGTTGGAAAAAAAATTGCATACCTCTCTATAGTCTAATTGCAGGTGTTCTGTATTGACCAATTTTATATTTCTAATTTCATATATTTTATCTCATTTTTAACTACAAAAAGAATTTTCTCTTGTTTGCTGTGGATCCCCAAATATCTGGCCTAAACCTAAACCTATATTTCTAATTTCTGTACTGGAGAATTAAAGTGTTACTATTATCTGGTACTAGACACATTTTTGGCAAGTTAGAACATGGTCAGTATTAAAAGGGTCATTTGTCATTTACAGATACTGGCTAGAATGTATTCAGAGACAGAAGCATTTTTATCCTAATTAGTTTTTTAAAGTAATAATATTAAATAATTTTAGAGCAGAAGGTTTGGGTTTTTTTCTTTGCACGGCCACAGGCACTGATAATTTATGAAGATAGAGATTCTTCATCTTGAAAATGAGAGTTATTTGTGAGTTATTTTTTGTTTGTTGTTACTGTTAAATGTTTTGAGGTATTTCTTTAGTTGGATTTAAAGGTCAGCACTTTCTACTAGAGGCCAGTTAGCAAATAAGTCAAAATAATGGTTAGCCGATTTCTCCAGTTTTAGAAATTTAGGAGGCAGCATAGTACAGCAAAAAGAGTCTAGAGTCAGGGTGCTGGGTCCAAATCCTGCGTCTTATGCTACCAGTCAGTATGACCTTAGATAAGTCCTTTAACCTGTCTCTGAATATCAGTAAACAATTATTAAGCTCCTGCTATATTCCAGAAACTATATTAAGCCCTGTAGGAGGGAAACCTGTTTTCTCATATAGAAAATGTAGGAGTTGGGCTCAGTCCTTTCAAGGGTCCTTTCAGCTCTAGAGCTGTGGTCTAATGAAATAAGATATCTCTTGTTTGTCCTCAGAGTTTGGATCTGCTAAATTTTTTTAAAATTTGTTATTTTAATTTGTTCATTTCTAAAATTTATATTTGAATATAGTTGGTTTCCTTTGGAACATTATAATAAAAAGTGGGCCTCTGTTTTTTTTTTGTTGGTTTTTTTTTTCAGAAATGCCCAGCCTAAGGAACATGCCTAAATAGCTGGCAACTGTTTATCTACTGTCTTTCTTATTGTTGTTCAGTTGTGTCCTATTATTTGTGACTCCATGGACCATAGCTGTCCATTGGGTTTTCTTGGCAAATATACTGGAATGGTGGTGGCTAGGTGGCACAGTGAATAGAGCACTGGCTCTGGACTCAGGAAGACCTGAGTTCAAATATGACCTCAGACACTTAACACTTACTAGCCATGTGACCTTGGGCAAGTCACTTAATTGCCCTGCTTCCCCCCTCCAAAATAAAGCAAAAAAAAAACCAAAACCCAAACAAACAAAGATACTGAAGTGGTTTGCCATTTTATTCCCTAGTGGATCCTTTCATCAGGCAGTCAGTGATTTGTCTGGTATCACCCAGCTAGGAAGTGTCTGAGGCTGTATTTGAACTCAGGTCTTCCTGACTCCAGATCCAGTGCTGTATCCACTGAGCTACTGGCTGTCTCTAATGTCTTTCTTAAATCTTTGCTTTATTATTTTATCTAGCTATATTTAAAGTAATTTATAAAATGATTTGACCTGTCCTCCCAGTGATATTATTTTTTAATATTCCACTGAAATGACTGAGCCCCAAATCTAATTGTCCCTGTCCCAAATGGATGTCAGAAACTCTAAAACCTACATAAGCTGAGAGAGTTCACAACTAGATTCTGGAAAATGTTACTACATGTTAGCTATGGATAATGCAGCAAAGGCTTAGAGGAATCAGATTGATAAGATAGCTTAGGACCTTTGTTCCATCTCCCTTATCTTACAGAAGAAAAAAACTCAGACCCAGAAAGGGCAAGTGACTTGCTGCTAATAGACAGTTAACAATAAGTGGCAAAGCTGGGATTTGAATGAATTCCAATTAAATTTGATGTTTTTTATCTTAGATTTATATACTGACTTCCCCCTCCCCCAAAGTGTTATCATTGACCCTTACATTGTCCCTATGAGGAAGGTGAGGTGGTATCCTTTTTTTACATTGTGGAGAACCAGAGCACAGAGAGCCTTATTACTTAGCCAAGGTTAGCAAAAGATGGCGAGCTCTTTTTTCTAGTTAATCACTTCTTTCTTTTTAAAGTCTGTTATCTACTGATTTAATTTATCAACTTTGGTCACTTTTCTCTGAAACCATATCAATAGCATTATGCTGCTTTACTAAATGATGTAAAAAATGTAAATTTCCCATTTTCCAAAAAGAAAATTTACATTTAAAGAAAGAATCTAAACTTTTTCCTATGATGAGGTATGCTATCATGGATATGATAGTGTTGAGTGGAAAATCAGCAAGTATTAATTGAGCATCTACTAATCTCTTCTATGCCCTACCCTCTTTTCTCTTTCTTTTTGTTTGATCTTTCTAAATTCTGATTAATTGTAATGCTAAAAAAAACTAATAATCTGGAGTCTTTTTAACTATTCATCAAAAGTATTGTCTTTTTTTAAATGTTCCCTCCTTTAAGAGGAACTCCAATAACTTCATTCCCCCTTTGAACATATAATGTCAAAAGTTATCAAGTTAAGTGACTCATTCATCACCATAGCAGAATGTCTACTTGTTTTAAAGAAAAAATTGCTTATGCTTTGTGAACTGTCTTAAGATTACCATCTGGAGTATATTTCTTTCCAGGTCTTAGTAAATGGGTTAAGATCTGTCAATATTTTCTTTACCTGAAACCTATTACTACTCAGTTGTTTCTAAAAAGAGGCACTGTGCACATGATGCAATAGGGATGAAATCTGGTAACAGAAACTACCATGTATTCTTGTATTCATAAACAGATTTTCTCATTGTGACTCGTTGTATTTAGCTCTCACTAACTTTTTTTTCCTTTCTATAGGTTGTTAAAGCATATTTACCATCATGAAATATACATAATAATTTTTAGTGAATAAGTAGGAGATATGAATATTCATAAGGGATAATCCCAAGAGTTGATTTAAAAGTTTGAAAAATATAGGAAATTCTATTTCTATGCATAGTACCACTTTTATGTTCATTGAATAACCAAGCAAGAAATGTATTTAAAAATACTAGTAAACTATAGATTATTAGGAGTTAACTGCAACAAATTAAAGACAAAAAGTTACTGTAAACATAAACATAACTATGTAACTTGTTGTGATAGTATATAACACAATAAAATTAGCACTGTAATTATTGATCAGATGCTACACTTAAAAATAAAATTTAGACATTGAAGAGTACATCCCTGAAACTTCATTTTCTTTCCCTTGATGGGTGAAAAGGTGAATATTCATGAAGATGCTGAAAAGCTTTGGCCAAAAAGAAATGTACTTTGAATAAAGAGTCTTTCTTTAAATATCCAAAGAGAAAGAATAGAAAACATTTGGGTTCCCCCACACTCTCACTTTTATTTAGCCTTTTGTTTTTGTTTGAACCTTATTGTTAAATTTAACCTTTGGGATAATTTGAGAAGAGGCCAGATTGCAGTTGGGTGGGAGAGAGCTTTTGATTTTGGCAAATCAATGACAATATTATCCATGTGTTATAATTACATAATCAGAAGGACAAAAATATAGCTTAATGATTGTCACAAAATGAGAACAAATAGTATATTGCATCACTTAATAAAAATGTTTCATAGTTCTGTTTTATATACCATAAACTTCAATTATTCAGGCTTACTAGCTCGCTTATTTAAGGGTAATATTAACACCACATAGTGGAGTGGCACTTCTTGATAGAACGTAATGGATAGGTATCATCAGATAGACTAAATTTATGACAAAAATTTCCTCCTGTAAACTCTCTGCTTTTGATAACTCAAATCCAAAGTCTGTTGCTTTGTAGTATTTTAGAGCAATGTTTCCTGAACTAATTTGACCATGGAACATTTGGGAGCTCAAAATATATTGATGGAAGCTGTAACTTTGGTTCCCTGGGAGATATTAGGAATTTAGTATGATCTAGGAATAAAGGAGTCATATTGAAAATTTTTGATAAATGATTTAATAGTTAACATTTTGATTGGGAAAAATATTGATAGAAATTTTTTGTGGGCTTACAGCACATGACATAGAATACCAGGTTTGATGGAACATAATTTGAGGAATGCTTAAATTTGGGAATTGCATTGCAGCAAAGCCCAAATGACAGTTTTGCTAGCAAATTTTAAAATTTTAGTGGGGGAGGTTCTTGGAAATCCCATTTGTTCATCTAATACCAAGATTTAAAAAAAATAATTGAAATATGTTTTCCTGACTAGTCAAGACTAGTTTAAGACTGTTTGGGGAGGAACCACAAATACAGAAAACTCCTGTTTGCTTTGACAATTTTACTGGGTAAGGAAAACAGAAAATTTGGTTTAGACAGTGTGCCTTTGCTTGTTGGTTACATAAGAGCAAGGGGGAAACATAATAACTGAAGGATACAAGAAGTAACAGGAAAACTTGGGAAGAATAGAAGAAAGAGAGGAAATAGGATCAGAAAAACCAGAGCAATCAGTATGAATCAAAGAGCAAATGCTATTTCTCCCTGACTGGAATGATTACTTTCTTTAGAACAGAGTATTGATTTCTTAAGGAGATCAACAAGTCAGTATAGGGTAGTAAGTATGTTACTATTTATTACCAACGTTTGGTTCTGCTCCTGCAGTGGAGTCAAAAACACAATTAGTAAAAATTCAGTTTTCTTTGCTGTTTAGTGAGTTCCATATCAATACAAATAGAAAAATGAAACTATGCATATAAATGGAATTATCTGTATTTTAATACATTTTTGCATCAGCTTTTTTATTTTCTCATGTGAATACCTAGGCTTTCTATTTAGTCATGGAATATTTGTTATACACGACTCCCAAATATATAGATATTTCTCTGTAGTCTTAATTTCTCCTTTAAACTCTGGTCCTATGTTGCCCACTACTTGCTGCATATCTCTACCTGCATGTCTCAAGAAGCATCAATTCATGTTGTCCAGAATGGCTCATTATCTTCCCTAGTAGGCACATCTCTTCTCAAAATTGTCTTAATTCTTTTAAGATACCACCATTCTTTGAGTCACTCAGTTGTGCTACATCTGAATCATTCTTGATTTCTTCCTCCTGGTTCCTTGAGCCCCATTTGCAGTTAAGTTGCCAGATCTTGTCAATTCTACCTCCACAAATCTCTGGCATTCATCCCCTTACCACCACTCATGGGCACTAGCCTGATTCAGGCCTCATATCCTCTTCTTTCTACTTTTACAATATAGCTTCTCAATTGGTCTCCCTGCTTCTGGTCTCTCCCCTCTTCAATTCACAATCAAATCTGACAATGTCATTCCTGTATTCCCAAAACTTCAATGGCTGTTGCCTCTTATAAAATACAAACCCATTAGCCTAACAGTTAAATTTTTTCCCTTGTCTGGTTTCCACCTTCCCTCCTTGATTTATTTCATATTGTTCCCCTTCATTCTGCTTCTGGCCAAACCAGCCTATTTTTTTGTTAACCAAACTCAGCGTTTCACTTCCTGTCCCAGTATAGCCCCAGCATAGTCCCCCATGTCTGGAATGAACATGTTACCTTTCTTTAAGGCCCAGCTCAGGTACTATATCCCACCCAAAGCTTTCCCTGTCTTATCCACTCCACCCTAATGCAACCCAGTTTGCTAATTCTTTCTCCCTCTGGAAATGATTTATTTCTTTCTTTATTTATTTATCTTTGTACATGTTAAATTCCTTGGTAAAATGTAATCTCTGATATCGTGGGCCATTTTAATTTTGTTATATCTTTGTATCCCTAGCACCTAGCACAGTGCTTAAACATAGGAGGTGTTTAACAACTTTTTGTTGAGTTGTTGAAGGGTGAAGAAAAAAGATACTTGATTCTTTCTATCTAGAGGAACAGTTGCTGATACATTTAATGAGTTGTAAAATGCTGATAAGCAACAAGGAAAACTGATTTTACCCCAATTAGAATATATCAAGGTAAAGAGGAACAAAGTCAAGGAAGTTCATTCAGTAAACACCTTAATTTTTGTAATCTTGTGTATTTGTATTTCAATTTATATTGGGTTAATCTTGTGAATATCACCCTTAAAGGTAGATTGTGCTTTGAAGACTGGCACCATATCTTTCTTGTAAGACAGTATCTGCCCCCAAGATCTAGTACTTGCACTGCACTTGGTTGGCACTTGACTGATGTTAGAATGAATGAATAATTGACAATTTGTCAGTCGGGGTATGTAGGAAATAATGGAATTAAATCAGAAAAATTGATGTGACTTTTGTCTTACCACCTATGTAGTGATGAGGCACCTCTTCTGGGACAGTAAACATTTGCTGAATAAATTAATTTTAACAACCTTTGGTGTACTAGGTATTGAATGAATTAACAATAAAGCATTTACTAAGCACTTACTATGTGCCTGGCTGTGTCCAGTTCTAGGAATGAAAATACATTCTAGACAGCTGCTGCCTTCAAGGGATTTACATTCTAATGGGGGAAAATAGCCAAGAGGAGCTAGAGGTGGGGAGGTGAAGGGGTATTGGAGGTCTAAAGACCTGGATCCTGCCATAAAGGAATTTATTGTCTGGTAAGGGAGCTAAGTTGTCTGCTTCCCTCGCAAAATCATAAAACAAAATAGAATACAAGAAATAAAGATGATATACAGTGATCTTGACACCTGTTGAATAGCAGGATCCAAAAAGATTTCAACCAGCTAGAACCAAGGTATGCATATGTTTAAATATAATGGGGGTAAAGTTCAAACCAACATTAAAAACCTACAGGCAAGAGGTTCAATCTGACATTAGAGAGCCACCCTCAAAGTAAGGACCATGTGGGTCTAGCTTTTAAACCATTTATTAGGTGCTTGCTATATGCAAAGTGCTCTGCTAAGCTTTGGGGATACAGATAATAATTATAGTTAGTATTTATATATCGCTTTAAGGTTTACAAGTATTATCTCATTTTGTCCTCACAACAACCGTAGGAGGTAGGTGCTGTTATTATCCCCATTTTACAGATGAGGAAACTGAGGCAAGCATTAGTTAATGATTTGCCCAGGGTCACACAGTAAGTACTTTAGGTAGGATCTGAACTCAGGTCAGATCCAGATCTCTAACCACTACATTACTTAGCTGTCTAGAAAATAAATTCAGTACCTGTTAAGGTGCTCGCATTCTAATATTCCACATGTATGGAAAGTTTCATCTCTTAAGTCAGACAAAAAGATCCTATGATCCTTAGGGTACACTGGCAAAGCAGATGGTAATCCCTCTCCTATAATGTTATTTCTACTAATAAAATCATATCAGTTTCTGATGTTGAATCATTTAACAGTGCCAAGGACTGTGGCGGCAAGAACTTTCTTTTCTGGGACTTTAATAACTGTGGCTATAGCGCCTGGAGGAGTAGTTGCCAGGCCACATCTCCACAGGGGTTACTTTGCTAGGTGATGGCTGCAAGCACTGGACTGGAAGCATTGTTATTCCCAAGGCTCTTGGGTTCAGGGTCCTGGGCTATGTCCTTCAGAGTCTGAAGGGAAATAGTTGTCTAGGTGGTGGTGGGGGGGTGAGTTGTATGGCATATGCTGCTTCTCATCTCTCCCTCAGGGTGTCTTGCTATTTCAGCTGCAATGGATTGCCTACACATTAACTGCATAACCTTGAGCAAGTTAACTGGCGATGCCATGGCCAGCACACTAAACTATAAAGGGCAAAACAATTGCTTATCTGCATCAGTAAAGGGAGTTTCTTACCTGGGAGTTCCCTACACCAATGAAATTGTGCCATGTGTTCTGACCTCTCATCTACCTCAGCACTCCCTTTAAAAAGTAGAGTATATACAAAGTATACTTGTGTTGAAGGAATCGAGTACACCAATATAGAGCTGTGTAGGCACAACTGAAAGATCAACCAAAAAAAGAGTTTTAGTAGACTATAAGTTCAATATAGCATGACAGTAAAAAAAAAAAATTAACAAAAATACTTTAATAGATTTTCAGTGTCTAGAGTCAGTAGAGTGATTATTTGTATGTACTGTGTCCAGTCACAGCACATCTACAGTATTGTATTCAGTTCTGGGTACCACATTTTAAGAAAGATGATATTGGTGGGCTTCAGCTTGTAGAAACCATATTATGTAACAACTGGTGAAGAAACTATATTATGTGTAATAGCTGAGAATGTATATTGCTTTAAGGTTTGCAAGTTGCTTTACATATTTTATTTGAACTTCACATGAAGTAGATATCCAAGGTATTCCCATTTTCAAGATGAGAAAACTGAGGCCCAGAAAGGTTATTTAAGATGGTCATGTAGCTAAGTAAGTGTCAGAGACAGAATTTCAACCCATGTCTTCCTGGCTCTAATTCCAGCGTCCTATCCACAGATGCTTAGCTTGCTGAAGAGAAGGCTCTGGTATTGGGGAAGAGAAGATAAGGAAAGTTTAGAGAATATAGTAGCTAACTTCAGATCTTTGAAGGATCACATGTCATGTGAAAGAGAGATTAGAACCCAGAGGTCAGAACTATAGCAGGAGCAATAGGTGGAATTTGCGTGGTGGCACACTTAGGTTCACTGTAAAAAAAAAAGTTTTTAACAAATAGTTGTCCCCAGGATTTTCAACTAAAAACTGGAATGTCCCTCCTCGGGACTGTTGTAAGGAGGATTCTTGCCCAGGTACAGGGTGAATGAGCTGACCCCTGTTTCATTCCCACTTTAAGCTTCAATTCAAGGAGACTCTCACTGTCAGGATTCTCAGTGAGGGTTTCATAAAGTTAGTGACATTTTAAGCTTGAAGGATGAGTAAGACTTCAACAAAGAAAGTTTGGTGAGAAGGATATTCCAAGCATCAGGAACATTGCATGTAGAGGTACAGAGATGGAAAGGTGCCATAGTTATTTGAAGATTGATGAGTAATTAAATTTAACTAGTGTGTAGCATGTGTAGTATGAAAAAGGGTGGAAGCAGATTTTTGGAGTGTCTTTAATTCCAGGATAAGGAATTTCATTTTATTTAGTCCCATAGGAAGCCATTGAAAGTTTTTAATCAGTTCAGTAATGCCACCAGACATGTGAATATGGAAGTGTCATGTATGGTGAATTAGCATGGGCAAGAAACTAGATGTAGAGAGACACACTGGTTAAGAGGCTTTTGCGGTAGGGAGGTGGGAAGTAATGAGAACCTGAACTACAGTTGAAATGGAAATGAAGATGTCAGAATAGGAGGTATTGTTGAGATAGATTGACAATATTTATGTGCTGAATGGGGGTAGGGAGGATGGCAGAATTGTGGTATCATTGACAGAATCAGAGCAATTAGGAAAAGGAACACATTATAAAAAAAGAAGATGACATTTTTTAGACATTTAGCTAGTTGTAGACAGGACAGTCAAGTGGGCAGCTTCCATAAGTAGTTGAAAATGTGATTCTGGAACTTGAAAGTTTAAAAAAAGAGTTTTTTAAATCACCTTCATAGAGGTGAGAGTTGAAGGGATGATTGAGATCATCAAGGGAAAAGGTCTAGAGGGAATAATGGGGCCCAAATGCTTAAAAATACCCATATTAAGGGAATGGGAGAAGGAAAAATACAGAAGAAATAGACTGAGAAGAAGCATTTAAAGAGGTAAAGCCAAGAGGAGGAAGGCACAGTATTAAGGAAGCCAAGAGAGGAGAGAGTGTTTGAAGAGGAGAGAGGGACAGGGGATGGTGCTTAATGTAGTTTGCTGAAGAAAGGTCAAGAAGGGAGATTTCCTGGGAAAGGCCATTGGCTTTGACAACTAAGAGGGCAGTTTCATTAGAATGATGGGTACAATAACCAGCTTAGAAGGGGTTTAAGAGCAAGCAGAAGAAGAAATAGAAGCAATTAGTATAGAAAATCCTTTATGAAATTGGACAATAAAAGGGAGAGGAGGGGTGGAATAGCAGCTTAATGGGGCTGCAAAATTAAGGAAACCTTTTTTAAAAATTTTTTTTAGTTCATTCCAGACTACCACTTAAAATTCTTGATTATTTGAGGGACTGATTATCCAGTTTGTGGATACTATTTTGGTGTACCTTGCTAAATGTTTGACATTAGTAATAAATCTCCTTAATTTTCCAACAGTAAAGCTAATGATTGACTTGTTTAAACTTTCCTTACAGATGACGAAGGAGGTCAGGATGAATCCTTAGATTCAAAGGTATGGACTAAAAATCTTCATTATATTTGCTGTTGTTTAACTAAGTTAATCAAGCACAAGTTAACAAGAATTTCTTGAGTGACTACTATATGTGAAGTGTTAGGAATACAAAGAAAGGTGAAAAACAGCCCCTATTCTCAAAGAGCTCACACTCTAATGAAGGAGACAGCTTGCAAACAACTATGTACAAACAAAATATATGCAGGATAAAATTAAGATCATCTGTTTTTAGGGTTTGCACAGTATAACTAAAGAAGATAAAAAGAATCTGCATTTATATGACAAACAGAATTTGAATTTTCTTATTTAAGTGCTAAAGGTAGCACTGCCCTTTTGCCAAAAAAAAAAAAAAAATTAACTTCGCCATGTGATAGGTTTATATGTGACACCAATGTATAATACATGTTGTAGGTGGAGCCAGCAGAATAGTAAAGGTGTTCTCTTTCTCTTCTGAAAATAAACAGTAAACTTTCCTCTTTTCAAAAGTATTGCTCATGTTAGTTCTACCTACTATGTGGAGATCATGAGATTCAGTGGATAGAGAGCCAGCTTTGGAGTCAACACCACCTGCATCCAATTCCTGCATCTGACTTAAGTTTGAATATTTAAAAAGCATCTTTTTTTCTCCATAGGCTTTAGAGTATCTGAAGTCAAGTAACTGTACCATTTTAGCAGGGGCCACTTTCAGTTTTGTTTTTCTTTATTTTTATCCTTTACTATTAATGCTTTCTAAAAAAAATAACCTGTTGTTTTACATTTCAAGTAACAGTTTTTTAAAATTAATCTGTCTCTCCTGATACCCTCATCATTCATTTTCAAAGGAATAAAAAAGAAAAAACTTGACTCTCCGTACATAGCCACATAATCCAGCAAAACAAATTTCAATTTTAGACTTGTCTGAGAATTGTATATTGCTTTTTGCATTTTAATTTAATCACTTTTCTATTATGAGGCAAGTGTTGTGTTTCATCTTCATTCTTTGAGACTCGTGGCTTATCATCATGTTTATCAGAGTTGTAGTCTTTCAAAGTTGTTTTTCTCTGTAATGTTATCATGGCATAAATTATTTTATTTTTGCTCACTTAACTCTGAATCAGTTCATAAAGGTCTTCCCAGTTTCCTCAGAAATTATTCATTTCATCATTTTCTTACAGCACAACAATATTCCATTACATTCATATACCATAAGATGTTTAGCTGTTTACCAATGGATAAGGAGGACGCTTCCCCTCCACCCACTCACCCACTTTTTTTCCAGTTTTTGATGACCAAGAAAAGCAATATTAATGCTTTCTCATGAATATTTTTCAGGGTGGCTAGGTGGCACAGTGAATAGAGCACCAACCCTGGAGTCAGGAGGACCTGAGTTTAAATCTGGCCTCAGACACTTAACACTTATTAGCCAAGTGTCCTTGAGCAAGTCACTTTACCCCAATTGCCCTGCTCTACCCCCTCCAAAAAGCAAAAAAAAAAAAAAGAATGTTTTTCATATGTAGTTTTTCTAACATATAGTAATATTAGCCATATGCTTTAAAAAAATTCATCCCAAAGTAGATGTGTGAAATTACTATAGTTGAAAGCTCATTAAAAGCAATTTTGGAATGATGGAGAAAAGTTTATTTTACTACTGTTTGAGGAAATAGCTAGTTTTGGAGGAAAGCTATATTAAAATAGTAGAAAATAAAATAATTTTACTAATAGTTAAAAGATGCTAGTAGGTATAAATAAGGAATTTAAAAGAAAGTTAGCTAAAAAGATAGCTCAAAGGATAACAATCTGTCATATTAGTCTAACTATAACATGTGCCAAATATAGGTCACACTCCTGAAAGAGACCTTTGAAGGGAAAATATATCTATTTGCTGGGAAATATTTTCATGAAATTAATGTACTAAAATTATATTTACTGTGAAACTTTTTTTACACTTCTCAGTCTTCCTTGTCATCAGAAGAATCAGTAAAGGACCATGCCACAGCAGGCCGCGTAGTAGCTGGTCAGATCTTCCTTGAATCAGAAGAACCAGAATTAGAATCCCCGGCCAAAGAGAACAGTTTCAAGAACCAACACAGAGATGTTGAAAGTATTATAGAAGACTCTCGCTCTCTAGAGATGCCAAATCTAGAAAGCAAAGACTTGGAAGAAAGTGAGGAAGTATTGAAATCAGGTACCGTGTTGTATCCTTCAAGTTTTCTGATTTGAAAAGCAGAATTGATTTGTGTGTACTTTCTAAGGAAAGGTAGAAGACTGTTTACTGGTTCTGCTAAGTGTGTAGTAGAAAGAGTACAGAACTTGAGCCCAAGAAGCCTGTGTTTGGGTCCCAGTTTTGAACTTCCAGCCTTTTGGAAAGAAAACTTCCACTTCACCATATACTTTTAGTGAATTAATTTTTTCGTTGTTTCCCAAACACAATCAGCTTTCCCACCTCCATACATTTGCTCATACCGCTCCCTATGTTGAGGATGCCCTCCCCTGCCACCTTCTTCCCATTCTTCATACCTCAGTTTACACAGTGCCTCTTCCATGAGATTTTCCTTGTAATATTAGCCCTATCTTAAAAAAAAAATCTCAAAGTAAACATGAAAGTATACGGTTGACAGATCATTAAAAGCAGTGTTGAAATCAAATAGAAGAAACTGAACTAATAACCTCTCCTTCCTCTAAAGCTTCATATCACTTCTAGTCTCTTAATCATTTTACGCAGCATATAAACAAGATCATTATTTATGTGTGCATTTTATTTCAGTGCCTACCTCAATACATAGCAGTCACTCAGCAAAAATTGAGTTGATAAATTTAGGTAGCATAGATAAGGCATTTTGAAAACCTTAAAGCATATTATAAGTATGAACTGCCATCATCATTGTTATTTTCAATGTCATTATCATTAGACTAAAATGTAATTATAGCCTTTGAACTTTTTTCCTTTGGATTATCCCTTGTGAATACATGTACCTTCTCTAAGAAATATGCGTGGTGTTCTTGATTGGTCACAGTTGTGCCTAAACCAAGCTTCAAGTGGAAAGAAAGATCGTGTTTGCCAAATGTTGTTGATGAAAGATTTTTTAAACACCTCTTTTGTGCAGGATACTGTCCTAGGCACTAGGGCATATAGAGAAATGAAGAGATTGAATCTGTCAGGGAATTTAGTGAGGGGGGGGAACCACATCCTCATCATTATCACCATAATAGGCCTCTTTATATAATGCTTCTTGCAAAACACCTACAACCATTATTTCATTTAACCCTCAAAATGACCTTTCAAGGCAGGTAGAACAGGCATTATCTCCATTTTACAAGTTGTGATGAAAATTAGCATGTACCTATGGTTGTGTGGCTATAGATACATGTGTACACACACACACACACACACACACACACACACACACCCCTACACCTACACCTAAAGGGTTTACAAAGTGCTATATAAATGTTAGGTATTATTGTTAGCATTTGGCAGATGAGGAAACAGGCCTAGAAAGATTAAGTGTGTTGCCCGTGGTTATAGAGTAAGTGTCAGAGATAGAATGATATTTTCTGATTCAAGTCCTATGCTATTGCAACTACACCACTCACATATAAAAATAAATTATGGAATTTAAGACATTAATGAATAAAAGAAGTACAGAGAGTTATGTAAGGTCTAAGGAAGGAAAGATAATTTCTGATCAGGTAGGAGAGAAGGAGGGGCAGTTCAGAGATAGTTTCACTGAGGAAATATCATTTGTGCTAGATCTTAAAGAATAGGCAGAATCTTTTTTGCTCCATTTTTATTTTTTAATTAATTTATTTTTAAATTTTCTTTGTCCTTTTTTATTTCTAAGTTCTCTTATTTCCCTCCCTCCTCCCCCCTCTTCAACTAATGAAAAGGTAAGAAAAACAAAACCTAAGGAGTAGGTAATAGGTCTGCTCTCAGTAGGCATAAACATAAGGAATGCCTTGCATAAAGAAGTGGGGCAGCAGAAAAAAGGGTGGGACATATTTCAGAGACTATGAATACTTGTTGCTGCTTTGGTTCTCTTAGCTTTAGTAGTTTTCTTAAAGTGATTGTTGTTCTGCCAATCAGCACCTTCTTTGTGACATACAGTCTTTAGAGTAAACAGTTAAGAGTCTTGCTCAGGATCCCATACCTAGTATGTATCAGAGATGGACTTGAACCCAGATCTTTCCCACCCCAAGACCAAAACTATCCACTACGCTATTATCTCTCTATTTTATTCTTAAGGAAGACAATGTAAAGATTTAACCATCTAATAAACATTTGTCCATACTACATGTTATAGTCTAAAGATTATATTTGCAGTGATATATTTGGGATTGGAAGGAGGCTTGGCAAGGGGATTATAAACTTTTTTCTGGATCTGATCCAAGAAGCATTTGTTAAGCACAAGAAGGACATTACAGAATAAATAAAAAGAATAGTCACAAATACAAGGGAGTTAAGTTCAAGGTAGTTAGGGAGGGCACTTACAGTTAAGGGATTAGGAAAGAAATAGACAGGAATGGACTGGTTGCAGTTGTTGCGTTGTTGGAGGTAATATCCGTACAAGTGAAATCACAGAATCAGGGGAGTATTGGAGTATAGGTACAAGGTACTGTGCTAGGGACTGAAGACCTCAGTCATCAACTATAAGTCCTTTCAATTTCTTTTGGACACTTATACTTTGTCATAAAGCTGCAAAAAAGACTTGGCAGTGGCATTGTTCTGGTTAGATGGTTTCAGTACAATAGTTGTTAGACTACTTTGGCTAATTTTCTGGTCTACTTTCAGTGACACAGTTTAAACCTCTTATACAGTGCCTAAAATTCCTGTTCTCAGGTAAATGGGCTGATTTGAACCAAAGGGTGACTCTTCCGCTAAAGTGCTGGTTAGAAAGAGAATTAAGATTTCCCTGGAAACAAAATTAGCTTGAAAGTAGGAGACTAGAGGAACACAAATGTCTGCCAACAACATTATCATTGTGCAAACAGTTAAAGGGAAAATAAGAAGAATATATAATGACTATCTAGAAGACCATTTCTTTTAGACTAGCACTTACCTAAAATTCAAGGTTTTTGTTTTGTTTTGTTTTTTTAACATGGATTTCTTTTTTTTTTTTAATTAACATGGATTTCTAAAACACAAGGAACAAATACTTTAACACTACCTATCAAAAAAAAAACAAAACCAAAAAGTTCCTCTGAATACCCTGTGGTCTTCTTCAGCAAGTTCTATTGTATTAAATTTCTCCATGGTCTGCTCTTTCTTTCTCACTAAATTTGTCTAGTTTCTTTTTTGTCCTGAGCACATAGGCCATTGTTTTCTTTTTTGTGTGTTAGAGACAAGATGCCTTAGTAGATAAAGAACTGGACTCAGAATCAAGAAGACCTTAGTTTAAGCCTGACTTTGACACACAGAGGATTTATGACCCTGGGCAAATCCTTAACCTTTCAGGACTCCAGGAAACTATCTTAAGCCTATATAAACTGCTGAACTACATTAGTAGAGTTAGTTTTCTCATTGAGGAGCTTCTTATACTAGTGAAATCATATGTCCTGATTAAATAAAAAGTAAAATTAGTTGTTTTTCAAATACATTAAGTTAGAACTGAGCTTCCTTCAGAGAAATCCTGATCTTCTGGGTTGGGTTTTTTTAATCCTTCCTGGAAAAAACAGATTTGAGTCAAACCAATGCTTTATTTTGGTTCAATTCTTAAATTTTTGTGAACCTGAAAACCTCTTGACCAATTCTCAGCTAGACTTTTGCAGAAAAAAACAATTTGACATCCCAGCAGTTTCCACTGCACTTGTATCTTTTCCCAAGAGATTTGTCACGTTTTCACACCTGTAACATTAAGCGTCTCTTTATTTGTTCTTAGCTATTTTATTTATTTTAAGCATGTTTTCTTTTAAGTCTAAAGTAGGTCTGTGTTCCAAGTGTAACTTATTCTTAGAATGTTAAGCTTACTAAATACTATAAGATTTCTTCATTAAATTGATGGCTTTTATCGTTTCATACTAAATAGTAACGTTACTCATATGAAGGAGGTGGTATTCTCTGATTATGTGCATGTGGAAGTACAGTAAGGCTTTAGTTAACCAGCTTAGTTGGGAAATAGATGTTGTCATTTTAATTAAGTAGGGGGAGTAACTAAAGTTTATTTTTTTCTCGCTTACTTTCATGAAATTGTCCTTTCTTCATTTTTAACTATGAGCTTGCAAAACCAAGCTATGTAGCCTATCTCCTATAATAGATTCTTACCACATTTTACATGTATTTAAAATCTGAAGTTTTATTTTTAAATTAATAAGTGAATGACAAGATCAACAAATTCTGTGCTCACAGGGCTCTTACAAACATCAGAGTTGTAGTTCTAGCAAAATGTGAGGTGTTACATATAATTTTTGCTATGATTTCTGAAACTTTTTTTGTCATTAGACTTCAAATAGTAGAGAGCTTTTCAAAACTTAGTTTTCTTTTAGAGTCTCTATTTCTTGCAACATGGACCTAGTAAAAAAAATTCTTATTATTGGAGGGCTCTACTTATTTGTGATGCAAGCAAATAAGATTTTACTATGCATTAGCTCCTCCAATTTTGGAATTAACTACTCCAGTGTACTTACTGGTCTGATGGAATTAATTCACCTTTCAAAGGTTCTACTGTATTTCCAAGGAGTCACTGATTGTTCAGAAAGATCTAGTCCTCTGACTAATATTTAAGAATATTTAAAGATCTTTACTTGTAATAAGAGAAAAGATCCTTCTTGTGTTTATTATTAAAGAATTCTACCCACTGTTGCAGGAATCTCTCTAGGCTCTGCATCAGTTTTTTTTTTCTTCTATTTTAAAGATCTGGATAAATTGTGTTATGCTTAAAAAATAAATTTGTATTGATGTCTTTTTTAATATCACTCACATTTACCAATGTGTCCTCCTGCTTCACTCACCCAGAGAGCTGTCCTTTATAACAAAGAATAAAAAGGAGAGCAGTTCAGCAATTAAACAGTACTTTACATCATATTGAAATTGTCTGGCACCATAAATAATGGCCTATGTGAATAGTCTCCCGCCTCCGCAAAAAAATAAAACAAAACCGGAGTACATGTCTTTTCTGTTTCTTCTTTGGGTTCAAACTTGATCATTATAATTCCACATAATCTAGTTTCAATTACTTTGTTGTCCTTCCCATTTATATTGCTGTAGTCCTTGTGAATATTATTTACTTGGTTGTTTACTTCACTTTGCATCAGGTTCATATGAGTTTCCACCTACTTCTCTATATTCTTCATATTCATAATTCCCTAGGCATAGTAATATTCCATTATATTCATGTGTCCCTGCTTGCTTAGCTTTTCCCCAATGGTTGAGCATCTACGATGTTACCATTTCTTTACTACTACAAAATGTGCTGTCTTTTGGTGCATATTGAGCCTTTGTTTTTGTCATTGATCTCAATGAGATATAGGCCTAGCAGTAGAATCAGAGGGTATGAACAACTTAGTTACATCTTCAAAATAATTCCAAATTGCTTTCCAAAATAGTTCGACTATTTCACAACTCCTCCAAAGTAGTATACCCATTTTTTCACAATTTGTTCTACTTTAGCAATCCAGCCATGACTTAGGTGATTCCTTCAGAGGCCTAGGAAATGTGTATTTCCTTAAATGAATGGCATATATTTGAAAGTCAACTTTTTTTTCTCTTGTAACTTAGAACATCTAATAAGAGAGGGAAACTATGGATCCTAGTTATTTTTTAAGTCATGCAAAGCAGTTTGTACCTGTACTTGTTATTTTTAGGAAGTGTTCAAACATATCAGACAATTCTAGTTTCATATGATGTAACACTGGTCATGTGTGGTTTTAAATGAGACAGTTTTACAGTAGATAGATTATAAAGTATAAAAAGGTTTTAAACCTAATGTAACATTAAGAGTAAGGAGGCTAAAACTTCAGGTTGCACCTGGTCAGAGTGTTTAAAACTGAAACTCCCCAAAAGAACTTTTTTTGGTAGCTCTTTTCTGAATAACTAGGTAGGTTCCTAGAATGGAAACACTTGTTTTCAGTCAGTTATCTTCTCTAGATATACTGGAGTAAATCCAGAGGAGAATGACCAGTAAGGAAGAAGAAATGCAAAACTGTCCTAAAATTAATGACTAAAGGAAAATTTAACATTAGAAGAGATAATTGCCTTCAAATATATTAAGGGTTGTTAAGTGAAAGAGAGCCTCAGAGGACAGAACGAGGATCAATGAATAATTCAAAAATGGAATGAACTCCTTTGAGAGACAGTGAATTTCATATCCCTGAAGCTCTTCAAGTGGAATCTAAATTACTGCTTTTTGGAGATGTAGAGAGATTTCATTTTTTAGGTGAAGGTTGGACTAGATCACTTCTGACTAATTTATTTAGTTCTAACAGTCTATCATTCCATATAAATCCTCAAAAGGAAAATGAGCACCTTTTTAAGATTGAAAAATTCTGTAATAGCTTCTAGCATAGCAATTTCCATCCCTGGATTATGGCACTCCATCTGTTGTTAATTGCCCCAAGAGAACATTATCATAAGAGTCAATTTTTAATTCACTGTATTTTCAGATCTGTACCTTGTAGTACTTATCTTCAAACCATGTAATTCACATTTTAAAACAACAAAATTAAAAACACTATCACAGCTCTAAAAATTATTGCATTAGTATAATGATGATAACTTACCAGACAATGTAGTAAAGTAGAATTGTGACTGAACTGTTGATTCTTAGGGTAAATGGAAAAAAGTTGCTATATTAGTTTATCAGATTTACTTTCATTCCAAATTTCTGTGTTGTTTCTGGTGTTCAGTAGGATTGCAAGTGCTCTGCTAAACCAAATTTGGAATAAGTACCAGTGTACAGATGACTTTTTTCACATCCAAAGATGTTAGAGTTATAAGGGACCTTAGAACTTACCCCAGCTCTTAGCTGAATCATGAATCCCATCTAAAACATTTCCAAAAACCTGCCATTCAATCTCTATCTCCAGAGGCAGTGCATTATACTTCTATGTGACTTTAGTTATTAGGAAGTTTTTTCTCTAATCCTAATTCCCTTTTCTAATAGTGTTGCTGAAGACCTTACAAGTTATTCCTTGATAGTAACCACATACTTTATCTGTGTGTGGTCTTCTTGATTTGAGATTGAAGCTTATCCATACCTTCTGATCTTATGTAATTCTTTTCTGTGTGTCCCCATAAATTTGCTATTAAGGCATTGGTGTTTGAGGCTTTCTCGTAGGTGCTTTTTCAACAGTTTCTAAATATAGTATAGTACATGGGTTATTTAGCTGTTATCTTTTTGTCTCACTATGTGAATGTCCTACTTTTTCTCATCACGAGTTTTTCCTTGATGATAACATTTAAGCTACTTAATATACATAAATTATGCTGCTTATATGCTATCATGCTGCATACACCTATGGTCCATCTTTCTGTTGCCCTTTGGAGTTTTAGTAATTTAGATTCTTCAGAGATTGTTGTGGTCCATGCTTAAAAGTCATACAATATCACTGGAGAGTCTTAGTGTAAAGGTAAGATTTTGTGTCAGGGAACATCTTAGAATCATATAAGGTACTGCATGATTTCTCCAGTGGAAGCTAGCTTGTTCTCTGCTTCCTTTTCAGTTCTGAGTCTAGCATCTACAGTGCCAGTCTAAGACATAAATATTGATGGACTAAATGAACTTTCTATGCAGGTGTTTATCACAGTTTGGGCAAAAAGTATTTTTTTATCCATTCAGTTTTTATCATGTGGGTTGTTAGATCGATCTCTTGAGAGATGGAAAAATAGGCTATCACGTGGTACCAGTATTTCTGAGTTCCTGATCATGAAAGTAGAATTCTTGTGGCAAGATCAAGAGGAACTATCTCTTTGCAAAGCTGAGGTGGGAGTAGAGAAGATTGAGGAACTGAGAGGTTAGAGTAATTGAAGGAACATCAATATGTATATTGCAGTCATCTCATGTGAGGGCAGGAGGTGGAGTGGAGAGAAAGACTGTGAGTCAGTTCCTGAGCTTCTTGGGAAATAGAATAAAACTAGTAGACAACAGCAGCCAGGATAGGGATTGGTAAAGAAAGGTGGCAGGAATGAATCTCAAAGAGGGAAGGTGGGAGATGGAAATACACTTTCCCTTTCAGTGTTGTCAGTCTTCACCCTAGCCACCCTGAGCAATGGTTGTATCCATTTTTTCACCCTCCTCTTTTCCCTTCCCCACTAATTTGTAGTTTTCCTTAGCAACCTTGGCCCATTCTAAGCTTCAGCACTTCTGACAATATTTCTACGAGACTGCCATGTCTTTGTGTTTATCCTGTTACTTGCATTACTTTCATCTTGTGTACTTAACAGCTGCGTGTTTAAAATTTATAGTTGGTGAGTTCTCTGTTCATATTGATCTTTTCAAACAACCATTTTTTCTTTCTCACTTGAATTGTTTATCTTTGTGTCTTCAGAATTTAATTCTTGAGAGTTTCCCATCCCTCCTGGACTAATTTCCCCAATAAAATTTTAGTCCATAGAATCTCATCCTTCTGAACTCTTTGAAATCAGTTTTCCCAGGATGTATATATGTTGTGACAAACTTTTAAGAATCCTCCCTCCCAAGGATTCCATTATTTCCACCTCAGCTTTCTCCACCTCATTTTGCAGATGATGAAACTGAATCAGATAGGGTTAAGTGATTTGTCCACGGTCACACAGTGCTAGTAAGTGTCTGAGGCATGATTTGGGTTCAAGAAGATGAGCATTTCTGATTCCAGCTCTGGCACTCTATCTACCATGCTACCTATCTGACCCTTCTCTTAATATAGTTGATATTAAATAGTTCTGACTGGATATTGAAGATTTATTTGTAATTAGGGGTGGGGAGGAGATGCTTTTTCAATTAATGCATTTTTTTTAGTGAGAATGATAATAGTTTTTATATGTACTTTGTAACTTTTTCTTTCCAGTTTTGACTGCCATTGAAGGTACAGCAGATGGAGAGCCCTGTCACTTTCCCTTCCTCTTCCTTGAGAAAGAATATGCTGAATGTACATCAGATGGGAGGGAAGATGGTAGGCTCTGGTGTGCCACAACCTATGACTACAAGGCTGATGAAAAGTGGGGCTTTTGTGAAAGTAAGTATACATCCAGAGACATGTCTAAGAAATTTCTTGTCTTAGACAAACTCTAAGCACCTTACCTTCTTCCACCCTTTCCTTCTCCCTTTCTCCAAGTTTGGTTATTTAAAAAAAATTTATACTGTTTCAGTTTAGTCTCTTTTTCCTTCTCCCTCTCCCTTCCTCTCTTTCTCTTATTCCCTTTCCCTTTCCCTCTCCCTCTCCGCCCTCCCATCTCTTCCCCGACCCCTCAATCAAAAAAAAAAAAAAAAAAAGGAAACCCAACCACCTATAAACAGATATGTATGAATCAAACAAAACAAATTTCTCACCTCTTTAAATGTCTCATCCTGCATCTTGAATCTGTCACTTCTCTGCCAGGAGGTGGATAGCTTGGTTCATTATCTGTCCTCTGGAATCATGGTCGATCATTGTATTAGTTCAAGTTCTTAAGTCTTTTCAAAGTTAATTTGTCTTTACAGAGTTGTTGTATAAATTATTCTCCTGGTTCTGCTTACTTCATTCTTTTTTTATTAACTTCTGATTTACATAATTCATTTCAGCCAGATTTTGAGTTATGATTTTTTCCGCATTTTTCCCCTACCTACCATAACCCCAGAATAGCAGTCCCACAAGATATCCCTTCATCCAATCTGCTCTCTCCCATGTTTTCTCCCATACCCCCTTCAACTTTGCCATCAGGGCAAGGTGAATCTCTGTGCCCCAATGCCTGCACATCTTATCTCCCAATTACATGCAAAATAGTATTAATAATAGTATTTATATACATATGAAACATTTTATTTTATTTTATTTTATTTTATTTTATTTTATTTTATTTACTTTCATTAAACAAATCCTTTATTAACTTCTGGTTTACATCATTCATTTCCACCAGATTTTGAGTTACAAATTTTTTCCCCCATTTTTTCCCTACCCACCACCCCAGAATAGCAGTCCCACTAGATATCCCCTCATCCAATCTGCTCTCTCCCATATCTTCTCCCATATCCCCTTCGACTTTGCCATTAGGGCAAGGTGAATCTCTGAGCCCCAATGCCTGGACATCTTATGAAACATTTAATTTTAAAACTTCGATTTTCAGATCCATTCCCTTCCTCCCTTGTCACCCACTCCCTCTGAGAAGATAAGCAATTCAGTATGTGTTGTACATGTATAGCTATGCAAAACATTACCATAGTAGATATATTGTAAAAGACTGCTTATATTTCCCTCCCACCCATCTCACCTCCCACCTGGTCCATTCCCTACTTTGATCCTGTCCCTCTTTGATAGTGGGTACTTCCAATCTCCCCTCCCCAGAATGCCCTCCCCTCCATCATCCCCCCTCTCATCCCCCTTTCCCCTACTCTCCTGCAGGGTGAGATATCCCATTTAGTATGTATGTGATTCTCTCCCTGAGCCAACTTCAATGAGAATATGGTTTTGCCTTTTTGCCTTCCTGTTCTTCCCCTCCCTGCAACTACTTCCCCTTGCCTCTTCTACATGAGATAGTTTACCCTACCCTGTCTCTCCCCATCTCCTCTTGCCACTTTCCTCTCTCACCTCTTAACTTCACCCCTTAAGTATCATCCCTTCCCACCAAATTCAACCTGTGCCCTCTATCCATGTATACCTGTAAACATGTATACACACATTCACATATGTATTCATATGCCCATATACCCTTCTTCATTTATTTTCATAATGAGGAAGGTTTCATCAGTCACAATTATTGTTTTTCCATATAGGAATATAAATAGTTCAACTTTGATAAGTTCCTTTTGATTTCTTTTCCCTGATTGCCTTCTCAGGAATCTCTTGCTTCTTGTGTCTGAATGTCAAATTTTCTATTCAACTCTGGTTTTTTCCTCAAGAATGCTTGAAAGTCCTCTATTCCACTGAATGCCCATATTTTCCCCTGAAACAAGATACTCAGGTTGGCTGGGTAGGTGACCCTTGGCTTCAATCCCAGCTCTTTTGCCCTCTGGAATATCATATTCCATGCGCTTTGATCCCTCAGTGTAGAAGCTGCCAGGTCCTGTGCAATTCTGATTGCGTTTCCACAATATTGAAATTGTTTCTTCTTGGCTGCTTGTAGTGTTTTCTCCTTGATCTGGGGATTCTGGAACCTGGCTATAATATTCCTAGGAATTTTCTTTTGGGGATCTTTTTCAGGAGGAGATAGATGAATTCTTTCAACATTTATTTCCCCCTCTGGGTCTAAAACATCAGGGCAATTTTCCTTGAGAATTTCTTGTAGGATGATTTCTAGGTTCTTTCTTTGATCATGGCTCTCAGGTAGTCCAATAATTTTTAAATTATCTCTCCTGGATCTATTTTCCAGGTCAGTGGTTTTTCCCATGAGATATTTCACATTGCCTTCTATTCTTTCATTTGTTTGGATCTGTTTAACAGCATCTTGATTTCTCATAAAGTCACTAGCTTCCATTTGCTCCAGTCTAACTCTGAAGGAATGAATCTCCTCAGTGAGCTTTTGAGATTCTTTTTCCATCTGGTAAATTTGGCTTTTTAGAGGCATTCTTCTCCTCATTGCCCTTTGAGCCTCCTTTGCCATTTGAGTTAGTCTATTTTTTAAGGTGTTATTTTCCTCAGTCAGGCTGTTGACTCATTTCATACTTTTCCTGCATCCTTCTCATTTCTCTTCCTAATTTTTCCTCCACTTCTCTTATTTGGTTTTTAAAATCCTTCTTAAGGTCCTCTATGGCCCATAACCCGCTTATATTTTCATTTGGGGCTTTTGGTGTAGGAGTTCTGACCTCACAGTCCTCCTCCTGCTCCATGTTTCGATCCTCTTTGCCCCCAAAAATAGGAGTCTAAAGTTGCATTTTTCTGTTTGTTTTGTTTCCTTTACCTAGGCATGTTGCCACTTTACTTGATTTTTGGGCTTGTTGCCACAGTAGGACTCTGCCACCAGACAGGGGAGCTTCCATCCCAAACACTGGGGTCTTCACAATTTCCAGAGCTATTAGTTGGGTGGCCTCTGTAAAGCCTCCACAGGCTCTGGCAAGCTGGATACCCACCCCAGACCTACCCCCCCCAGACCACAGTCCAGATCCAAGCAGGTTAAAGCAAGAGCGATTAACCCCCAGACTGATTGCTGGATCTCCCCACGGTTCGAAGACCAGGTGCTGAAGCTGCCACTGAAGCTGCAAAATGGCGTTTGTGCTGCTGTTCCTCAGCAGCTTCTTGCCCCCAGGGGAAGAAGCCAATGGGTTCCCCAAATACTGGTCCCAAAGTCCATAGGGCACTAACCTCTCACTTTGTCCTAGGCATATCTGTGTTGATAATTCTGGAATCGCCACAGCTGCTGGTGTTCTGGGGTCCCTCCAGCCAGCTGCTGGCTTGGACACCCTGGGGCTAAAACTGGGGCTCATGTGGGCCTGGGCTCGGCTCCCAGAGCATTGCACTCAGCTCCCAGAGTGTTGCGCTGTGCTGCACTGGCCACTCCCTGCAGGGCTGCTGGGCTGTCCTCAGTGGGAGGTTAGCTTCTCTGTGTTGTTCTGTGGGTGCTGGAACTCTTAGAGGTTGTTCAGAGTCCACCTTTTACATTGTTTGGAAGTGGTGTGGGGCAGAGTACCTTGGAAGTACTGTTTCTACTCTGCCATCTTGGCTCCGCCCCTGCTTACTTCATTCTTCATAAATTTATGCAAATCTCACAAACAAAAACCTAGTGTGTGACCTTGGGCAAGTTACTTAACCCCCAATTGCCCTCCAAAAATCAAAAAAAAAAAAAATTAAGCAAATCTTCCCAGGTTTCTCTGAAATTGCCCCTTTCAACATTTCTCATGGCACACTGAAAAAAATTAACATTCATATACCATAATTTGTTTAGCCACTTCCCAATTTATCCTCTTAGTTATATTATTATAAGATACATTGTATATAAGGGTCCTTTCTTTGTTGGGGGGGGCAGGGAGTTAAGCCTAGTAGTAGTGTCACTGATTCAAAATGTATACACAGTTTAGTGACTTTGGAGGCATAGTTTCAAATAGGGAGTAGTTACACCAGTTTGTAGTTCTACCAAAATTCTATCACTATGTCTTCCTACAACTCCTCAGTTTTCATTTTCCTTTTTTTGTCATCACCAATCTGATAAGTGTGAGGTATAGAACCTCAGAATTGTATTAATTTGCATTTCTCTAATTATTAGTGATTTGGAACACTTTGTCATGGTTCTTAATAGTTTGGATTTCTTCCTTTGGGAGCTTACTCTTCATATCTTTTGACTGTTTATTGGAGAAATTCATTGTAGACTAAGTTTGCAGTAGCCAAGAAATGGCCTTACAATCAGAACATCTTAGTAATTGCCCATTTTTGGCCTATGCCTAACACCTACTATAATGTCTTCCCAAATAGTAGATGCTTACTTAGATGTTCATTAAATTGAATTTAAATATACAGAGCAACTGTTCCACTTAACCAGCTTCCTCCAAGCAACTTCCTCCATTCTGCAATTATGCTACTAGTGTGCAACCTTTTAACTTACCATAATTTTAGGAAGTTTGAAATTCATATTTTCTAACTTTTAAAGATATTGGATTATCCAAATTGAAATTATGTTTGCATTTTGTATACTGTATTTCATTTTGTCCCTCTACCCCCAACCAAATATATTCCAAAGTTAAGCCAGGAATTAATAACGATCTTTTGGGCGTAGTGGAAGAGAGTCTTGATATCTCTAGCTTCAAAAGATATTAAATATCTGCAATAATGCAGATTAACCTTTAGGTTAAAACTGAAATCACTTTTAACCTGTGTGGCTTACTCTTTTGATTTTTAGCTGAAGAACAGGCTCATAAGAGACGACTATTGCAGGAAGCAGAAGCTGTTTACCAGGCTGGAATGAAAATTCTCAATGAAAGCAGTAAAAAGACTCAGAAGAAGGAGTAAGTGGCTTTGCCCTCACCTCCTGATCTAATACATTTCTAACAATAAAAAAGCTATTCTTGAGATAAATGGTCAGAAATTTATTTAACCCAAGAAGCCTTAGGCTACCAAAGAACAATTGGGTTTTTTATCACAAAAGAAGCCTAATATCTTAGATGAACTTAAATGATACTGGGACCCCTTGATTTTAAAGGCTGCTTAATATTATTTGAAAGTATTTTCAGAAGTGGGGGAGGTGATACTTGGACTGCCTACTCCAAGTCCTAGATATTGGCTCTGAGCATTGAAATGTAAACTAAATCTCCAGATAATTTTCTTACAGAGATAAACTATCCTCACTGTGAAACAAAAAGTCTTTTGAAAATTGGTTTCCTAACATTGAATAGCTTCTATTGATTTTAATGAACTAGAAATAATATATATTTACAGTTAAAAGAAAGCAAAAAAGGTTACCTGTAGTAAGGGCTCTCTGCCAGACATCCACAGGAAGTGGAAAACTCTATTCAGTCCTATTTTTCATTCTACATAAAGTCAACTTAAGACCTCTCTAGAAAGAGTAGTCAGCTTTATAGACCAGACTCTCATACAGAAAGATTTTCATTCAATTTTTTCACTCCTTAAATCCATATGTAGTTCCTTTGAAATGTTTACCCTTGATTTTTATATTCAGAGTTGACTTTACTACAATGTTTCTATCTGTATGAATATGAGTGATAAAAACAAGTAGTGCAGTCCTTTCCACAATGAGTTTTCTGGTTAAGGGTTATAACTAACAACATAGGTTTGTAGGACTTGATGTTTCCAGTACCTGCTCTCATTTTAAGAGTGATACCATGTGCCTTTATTTAAAATCAGCTGTATTGTATCCTGATTGCTACAAATACACCTAGTTGTATCTGTTGCTTTTGCTCCTAGTCCGGAATGATCAGTTTTCCTACCAAGTAAGGAATAAGAACCTAGGACTAGAACTAGAACCTCTGATTTCTACTTGAAACAGTCAAACATTTGTTCACAATGTGTCTTGTGCTATTAATTCCATTTAACTCTGGCACAGCTTATGAATGGCTTTAAGCTGAAAAATTAAAACTTCATTAAGATCTTTACCCCATGCCACTGCACTGAGATTCTATAGTAAGTCTTGTGTTTAACAATGAACTTTGAAACAGCATTTTTGAACTACATCCAAATTCAACCAAATATTTAGTGAACGGGAAAAATTCAGGTCTTGGGGGAGAGGCAACACCACAGAATAATTTATTCATACTCAATTTTCTGAACAATATAACTTTAATGGAATTAAGAGCAGTGGCATTCTGCAGTGTCAGGGAGGTCCATACTATCTATATCTTAATTTTTATTTTCTGTTTATAAAAGATGCTAACTGTTGTTATTGATCTTTTAAGGGCATATCGGTATCTTCAAAAAGCAGCAGATATGAACCACACGAAGGCCATGGAAAAAGTGTCTTATGCTTTTTTGTTTGGAGATTATCTAAAGCAGGATGTCCTTGCAGCAAAGGAACTGTTTGAGAAACTAACTGAAGAGGGTTCTCCAAAGGGACAAACAGTAAGAATGCTTTTAGGGGACCCTCGGGGTTCATACAGATTCCCCAGTTATCTAGTAGTATATTTTCTCACCCTTTCTCTACATTTCTGCATGTTGTAAAAGTAAGATCAAAAGGTAAAATATTTTTATGAATGTTCCCATCATATAAGTTTGTTCCGTTTTCCTGCTTGTTGATAGCAATGTTATAGTAATTTAAAACAGTTTTCTGCCATAACTTACTGCACTGATGTTGCTGAGGCTTAGTTATTTAAAGTCTTCCAAGAGGAAGGAAACAAAAGTGCCTTCAATTCCTTCAATTGAAATCTTCAATTTCAAAGCACCTAGAATTATCACTCTACCTTAAAATCTTTGTTGTTATTAAGCTATTGAATTTATATAAATGTATATAAAGGTACTAACCACTATTCAGTTAGTCTTTTTTTTTTTTAAAGCAATTGGGGTTAAGTAACTTGCTCAAGGTTACACGGCTAGTCATTATTTATGCATGGGTGCTCATTTTCTGAGGCTGGATCTGATCTCGGGTCATCCCAACTCCGAGGCCGACGCCCTTACTCACTGCGCCACCTAGCCGCCCCTCAGTTAGTCTTTTTAAGAAGATAAAAACAGCAGTACTACTCCTGAGAACTTAACTATCCTGTGTATTGTGGGTTTTGATATATAGTCATTTTAAATATTAATGACTTTTTTGCATAATCCATAGGGTGTGGGGATGGGGAATATATATTTTACTCAGTTTCAGTGGTTGAATATTGTGATTTATTTTGATCCTTTTTTTTTATCATGTAATCTCATATATCAAGAATGAGGTACAATTCATATATCAGTGTATTCATCTTTAGGTTGAGGACTGGGAATGGAACTTGTTCCTTTTTTCCTTTTTTTTTTTTTGACCAATTCATATCTGTAACAATAATGCAATATTCACAACACCCACCATGGTTATGAATATGTTAGTATAGTTGTAAATCACAAAATGTAACAGGCTCTCCACATGGATGATAGAACCAAAACCTTTATTCAAATACCAGAAAACCATATCCCAAAACCAGAAAGACAAAGTCATTACAGTAACCACAAAGTTGATACCCATGGTTAATGCAGTAAACACCCACATTCCCAAGCCTTCACAACAGAACAGGCTCCCTCAAGCAGGGATCCTCCTCTCTCATTCATGGTAGCTCCTCAGACTGGTTCTTGAAAGTTCTCAGCAGAAATTCCCAGAGGAAAGGTCTCAGCAGAAGTTCCCAGAAGAAAGGTCTCAGCAGAAGCTCCAGCCTCCAGATGCTTACCCCAGGAAATTCTGTCTATCCAGCTTGTGATTTTCCAGCTCCTCCCTGTTCTACCCCTTCCTGTTACATCAGCAACTTCCTCCCAAGGTGTTAACTGCTTCTGTGTTAATTAAATAGCTTAAACAAGGTGTTAACTTGAAAACAAGGTGCTAAGTACCTGCTTACTTGCCAATACAAAGGGACTTGGAAGATATTCAGATTCCATTAACAATACAATATCTCAGGATGAAAACTAAGGAAGTCTTTTACATAATTCTAAAATGAGTAAAGAGAATTTTTTTCTCTATTATTTACAGCCCTTAGAGTGAATTCCAGGGCTCTGCAATTCCACAGTAGTCCTGGTAGTTCATTTCTGAGATTAGTATCTTCTTGTACAACTCTTATACTGTGAAAACTTAAGTCTAATTTTGAACATCTGTTACAAAGAAATGAGTCTTACTTGTATCATGTATTTGATTTCAGGCTCTTGGCTTTCTCTATGCCTCTGGACTTAGTGTCAACTCCAGTCAGGCTAAGGTAATACCCGTAGAGTTTCATTTTGCTTTCATTTGAACTTGATAAATTTGTGTCAGTGTTTATTTAAACCTTTTCTGCTCTCTTGTAGGCTCTGGTTTATTATACTTTTGGAGCTCTTGGGGGTAATCTAATCGCTCACATGATTTTGGTAGGTAACACCTGATTTGGAAGAAAACATTCATGTCACTAAAGTGGAACTTAGTAAGAATGCATAGCAATGAGGAAAGGTTGTTATATTTTTAAGAGTTATGGGTATTTTTTTTTTTACTGTAACTTTCAGTGTTATGTTTGCTTGCATTTAAAAAATTCCCTTAGGTGGCTAATGATTGACATAGTTCACAAGTCTTAATAACGGTAATAGTGAGAGCTAACATTTGTAGAGTGCTTTATTGTTATCTCATTTGATTCTCAAAACTATCTCAGCAGATAGGCACTATTATTATCTTTATTTTACAAGTAATGAAAATGAGGCAGACAGAGAGGTTAAATGACTTGCCTAGGGTCATATAGCCAGTAAGTATTTGAGGCGGGATTCAAACTCCAGTCTCCCTGACTCCCAGGGTCAGCATTCTCTCTACTATGCCATATGACTCCTTTAAAAATGAAGAAATAGGGGCAGCTAGGTGGTGCAGTGAATAGAGCACCACCCTGGAGTCAGGATGACCCGAGTTCAAATCCAGCCTCAGACACTTAACACTTACTAGCTGTGACCTTGGGCAAGTCACTTAATCCCAATTGCCCCTTCAAAAAAAAAAAAAACCCAAAACATTAATAATGAAGAAATAGATATACAAATACCAAGAGAAATATAAGGCACATGACAAAGACTGATTATAAGGGATCTATAAGGACAGATCCCCATGACTAAAATACATTCTTTCCTCATGTCTTTGTCTTTCTCTTAGAATTCCTAGTTTCCTTTAAAACATAGATCAAGTGCCATTTATTTGAGGGGGAAGGGATGGTGTAGGACTATCCTCATTAACCCCACCACCACCACCAGTTGCTTGTGCCCTCCTTCTAAAAATTATTTTGTTATCTATTTAACTGTCAATTTTCTATATATACATTATATCCCCCCAAAAAAACATAAACTCACGGAGGGCAAGAGCTGTTGTTTTTTTCCTTCTGTATACCGTGATTAGCACAGTACCTGGCACATAGCAGGTACATAATAAATGCTTACTGAGTTGAACTGAAGCAATTCTGATTTTTTTTCTCCTTCAAAGTGAATAATTCTACAAATAGGTTGATTCTTCTCAATCTATTTAACCTACAGCAGTACCTCATTTATCTGAAATTTTTCACAGAATGAGGCATGTAAATGTTTTCCAGATATTTATAGTTTACTCTTTTAAACAACTACTTTAAAACCACTTTTAATGAAATTTTTTTAAAATTGTGTACCTACTCGCTCAAACAGAGGATATAAATGTAATTCAACTTTTTGTTGATATTTCAAAGTCATTACAACTATTCAGAAGTTAATCCACTGTGTTAGCATAATGTTAGTAACTGTTCAGAACTGTAAGGCAATTTTAGCCTGCACTCAGTGTCCCCACGTTACTTTACCTTTGAGTTATGTCCTTTTAATAATTTTTCCTGATGATTTTTTTATTCAGTTGTCATTTAATGCTTTTGTTGGTATGTTTGCCTCTAGTAGCCATCATACCCTCTCTCATATAACACCTTCAGCCTTTTGATTTACTATTTTAAATCTACTGTGGTTTGAGAAGCCAGTTAATCAATTTTTTAAAAAATGTATATAAAATAAGAACAAATAAGTTCCAAGTGTGGTTTTCTTCTGTGAGCAAAATGTGTGATTGTTAATGCATGACCTTTCATTTCTAGGGATGTTGCTGGAGTCAGTTATTAAATTTTGAATGTGAACATACACACCTCAGAAATCAGAAAACACTATATATTGGGGCTTGATTTATTGTTTTGTTGATTGTCTAGGCTTAAGAAAGAGATGGAGAATATGTTATTAAGGCAGATTAAACTTAAAAAGTTGTCCTGTGTATGTTCTTTTTTTCCTTCAGAAAGTTGGTTGTTAAAACATTTACCAGCACATTCTATTTTAGTATTCATAAGCTTTTTTTTTTTACTTCCTTCTTAGTTCCCAGCTGTGTTTGAAATAATTGAAATTGTTTGATAAATTGCTTTACAGTTTGTGAGGTATCATCACATTTGGGTGAAATAACTGCAGAAAAATGTATTTAATTACTAGTTCGGTAAATAGTGCAACTGAAAGACACTGTCCTTGTTTTATATGGTAAATTGACTTTCCTATTTCTTTTTCAGGGTTATCGGTACTGGGCTGGGATTGGAGTTCTACAAAGCTGTGAATCTGCACTCACTCACTATCGTCTTGTAGCCAATCATGGTATCTTGCTTTTCTCTTTTCCTTTATTAATTTAAGAATTTATCAATAAAATTTGTATCTGGATAGTTAATAAGAATAGCAAACATATATATTGAGCCTTAAGGTCTTCAAAGCACTTTACATCTATATTTTGAAATCTTTACATATGCTTGTATCGTAGCCTCCACTAGAATACTCTCTAGTATCATAAAATCTCAGAATTGAAATATCCTTCAATGACCATCTAGTCCCATTCTTATCTGAATAGGAATCCTTTCTACAAAATCCTTAGCAAGTGATCATCTGGTCTCTTGAAAATTCTAGTGAACAAGGAACAGCTAATTGCAAAAGCAGCCCATTCCACTTGAAAACACTAATCATTGTGAGGAAGTCCTTATATTAAACCACAATCTTCCTCTCTTCAACTTCAATCAATGTTCCTGGTGCCGCCTTCTGAAGGCAAAACAGAGAAAGTCTAATCCAATCCATCATATATAAGATAGCCCTTCACATGTTTAAAAACTTTTATCATGTTCCCTCCACCTTAGTCCCTCTCTAGATGCTCTCTAGTTTATCAGTGTCCTTTCTAAAACATGGTATCAGAATTGGACACAGTACTCCTAGTGTAGTCTGATCAGGACATGCCACAGTTGGATAGACTGTCATCTCCCTAGGCCTAGTTACTATGTCTCTCTCAATGCAGCCTAAGAGCACAGTAGCCTTTTTTTTTTAATTGCTGTATCACCATGTTTACTCATTGAGTCTACAGTCCATTAAAACATGATATGGCACAGGGTCTAGTTAAACTTCTCCTGTCCTATGCTATCCCAGGCTGGGAATACAGTGGATGGAAGCTTTAATTTGCTCTATTTTTCCAATTTAGGCCAGTTTACTCCTCAGGTAGTTTGTGGCTTTCCAAGACTCAAGGGCACTCACCATATTGATATCAGAATCAGTAGGCCTTTAGCCCTACTACAACTCAAAACTCTCAAACCCATTGCATCCACCCTCTTCAGCACTCTCTACAGGCTTGCATCACCATGCCTGGCCCATTACTTCCCAGTCTTACTGCTTACTACCGCCTGGAATTCTGTCGTGAACCAAAGTCAAGTCTACTGGCCTATAGCTTTCAGATGTCACTCCCCTTCTCCACCTCAGTTTTGAAAATTGAGACATCTGCTCTTCTCAAGTCTTGTAGCACCTCTTCCATTTTTCATCCTTTTTCAGATGTCCTTATTAAGAAATTTCATTTATCAGTTCAGTAAATAATTTGTATGTACCAACCAACTTAAATTCATCAAGAACATCTAATTCTACTTTTACTGTCTCTTTTCATGGGAGACTAGTTTATTATGGATTGTTTATGTTTTTCCTCTTTTGGCTTCTGCTTCCTAAGTTCTTTAGTCTGAGAGGGAGAAAGGAGCAGAAGTCCTTGATCTTTTAATATAACTCATAGTTTGTCTATCAACCATGATATTGAAAAATTCCTATGATGATGATTAAGTCCACACACATATTTGGTGATTCACATTGCCAGTATTTCTACACTGGATAGTGTGTTTGCATGTGGTGTGTGTTAATGCTGTTCTCTCTTATTTCCAGTTGCTAGTGATATCTCACTGACAGGAGGCACAGTAGTACAAAGAATTCGTCTGCCTGATGAAGTAGAGAATCCAGGAATGGCCAGTGGGATGCTAGAAGAAGATTTGATTCAGTATTACCAGTTCCTAGCTGAAAAGGGTGATGTACAAGCACAGGTACATTTATCCATCATGGGTGGGGTGAGGTGAGGAGATACTGTATTTTAACCAATTGGATTTAGTCATCATGAACACAAAATTTAGTCTCTGGAAAAAGTACTTATCGTCATTAGCCATCTTCTGAAAAGGGAGATCACAAAGATGATAGATAATAGAATGCTTCAAATACCAGGATTTAGTGATAACAGAGAATAGCATCCAGTATTGACTAGAACAATATGTCACAGGATTGCATAAGTTTTTATGAGTAGGGGACATTCTGTAAGCATTATTGGTCTTAGATTTTAAACTCCTGAAGTGATAAACTTTTATCTTTAATTTTAATTGTATGGGATACAAACCAGTGCTGTTTAGATTCTTATTTTAATATATTTACAACAATTAAGCAAATAAGGAAGCTTTCATACCAGTAATAATTTTTTTTCTGGTAAATCTTTATAATTTGTAAATGTCAAATGATTGCTGTATATAAATTAGAATAAATTTATGTAATTTTTTTTTTTTTGCTTTTTGGAGGGGGTAAGGTAGGGCAGTTGGGGTTAAATGACTTGCCCAAGGTGACGTGGCTAAGTTTTTGTGTGAAGAGTCTGAGGCCAGATTTGAACTCAGGTCTTCCTGACTCCAGGGCCGGTGCTCTATCTACTGTGCCACCTAGCCACCCCCAAATTTAGGTAATTTTTAAACTGACAAAAGTTAACTTTACCCATAAAATGTCAAGAATTATAAATTTAATTTCTAGCTCACAGAACACAAAAAAATTATAATCCATTAATCATTTTATGTATGAATTATTCCATCACATTCTAGATTAAGGCAAGATAATAACTTCTTTTAGCAGAAGTCTTAAGTTTTTGTTTACTTGACTATAGTAGAACCTTTTTTGACTGATTTCTTTGATGGGATAATTTTGTGTTCAAGTAACACCATAGCAATAATATATGATGTTTTTATAGCATCAGATTTAGGGTTTCCCTGGAAAACATTGTACTCAGTAATAGCATTATTGTAATGATGATCAACTATGAAAGACTTAGCTATTCTGATCAACGATCTAAGACAGTTCCAAAGAACTCAAAAATACTACTTACTTCCGGAAAGAGAACTAAGGAGATCTGAGTTCATTTTTTACCTTTATTTTTCTTTCCTTCCTTTCTTTTTGTTGTGCAGTATGGCTAGTATGAAAATCTCTTTTGTAAGACTTCACATATATAATGGGTATCATATTGCTTGCTTCCTCAGTAGGAGGGGGAAGTAGAATTTGGAACTCAAAAGTTTTAAAATTTAAATTTTATAAATTTATTTAAAAGATATGAGGGTTACAAAGTATGTTTTCTTATGTAATCTCACAACAACCTTGAGTTGTACAAACTATGAGTATTATTATACCCATTTTACAGATGAGTAAACTGAATTTTAGAGAGCATGGTCACAGAACTAGTAAGTATCAGGAGATAGAGTTGAGCCCAGGTCTCTCCAGATTCCACATCTAGTGCCCATAGCTTCTCCAATTAACCATGAGGTTTACTTGTGATTTTTCTTAAATTTCAGGTTGGTCTAGGACAGCTACATTTGCATGGAGGGCGAGGAGTAGAGCAAAACCACCAGGTAACTTGCCTTTTTGTGCTTTATGTTTTAGCCAGATCTTGGAAAGAATAAAGTATAGAATAAGAAAGCTACAAAAATAGAGTCCAAAGAATTATTTAGATATATATTGTGAAATATAACATGTATATAAGTATCATGTTTCTTGCCTTTTCAATGGATAGAGGAAGGGTAAAGGCAGGGAAAGATTGTGGAACTGAAAAAAAAATAAAATGTTTTTTAAAAAAATTTAGATGCATCTGTGATATCACAAAATCTAAGAATTGTTGTTGAGTAATTTCAGTCATGTTTGACTTTCTGTGACCCCATTTTGGGTTTTCTTGGCAAGGTTACTAGAGTGGTTTACCATTTCTTTCTCTGGGTTATTTTACAGATGAGGAGATCAGAGGTTAAAGGGATTAAGTGACTTGTTCAGGGTCACACAAGTGACCCTTAGACACTAATAAGTGTCTGAGGCTAGATTTGAATTCAAGACCTCCACTCTAGGCCTAGTGCTCTATTTGCTTCACCATCTAAAGGCCATCTAATCAGTTATCTGACCTAAAATTCCCTCCATAGCACTGCTGTCGAGTAATCATCCAGTGTTAACTTAAAGATCTCTCATAAGGGGAAAATTTCTGTATTTTCTGCAGAAATTCCTTCTACTTTTGGATGGGAAGTTATTGTTTTTAATTACATTGAGCCAAAAGCTGCCTTTTTCAACTTCCACCCATTGCTCTTAGATCTGTCTCCTTAAGCTAAGTATCCCAATTTTTAGGCCACTTCACATAACAGCACACTAATTATTGCTGTTGTTGTGGTCTCTGACCTGAAGTAAGAGGATCTGACTCTGCCAGTTATTACGTATGTAACTTTGGACAAGTTATTTCTCCTCTTCAGGTCTGAATTTCCTCATCCATAAGATGAAAACTGAGCAGATGGCTTCTAAAGTCCCTTCTAGCTCATAATGTATGGTCTTAACGTTCTACTAAAATCTCCTCTTTGCTAAGTTACCCCAGTTCCTTTAACAGACTCTACTACGGCATGTTATTTAGTCCCCTCACCATTCTAGTTGCCTCTGGACATGCCCAGAGTTATCAATGTCATCCCTCAAATTTTATAACCCTCAACTAAACACAGTACTCCAGAAATGGTCTGACCAGGGTTGAATACAACAAGGCTGTCTATCACTTTCCTTGTTCTGGAATGTGCCACTCATTATATAGCCAAGGATAGCATTAGATTTTTTTTAGCTAGCATTTTTCACATCATTTATATCATATTCTAGCCCATCAGAATATTTTTGGATCTTAAGTGTATCGTAGTTACCACTTTCACCTTAATATCATTTGCAGATTTGACAGGCGTATCTTCTATATCTTCATCTACAGTATTCATAAAAAAGTGAAATAGCGCAGGACCAATAAGATCTCTGGGGCTCTCTGCTAGAGGACCACCTTCCAAGTTGACATTGACCCATAAGTTATTATTCTTGGGGAGTCAGATTCTTCAGTCTAACTGCAGTATCTTCCCAGACCTAGCCCGCATCTCTTCATATTATCTACAGTGAGATAGCGTGAGAAGACTGTCATATGCTTTGTTGAAATCAAATTTACCATGTCTGCAGCATTGCTCTGACCTACCATGTCTTGTTTACATAAGGTTAGAAAAGAGTAATAGCAAAACATCTCAGCAACCAATGCTACTCATTTCTTCTTCCTCTTTTATTAGATAACCCATCACCTGTTGGTATTTGTTGAATCCATATATTCATAGACCCAGAGAATTTGAGATTTGGAAGGGATTTCAGAAGCCAGCTAGTACAGTCCACACACGAAAGAAATATTGGAGAGCATATCTGAACAGTGGTTATCTAGCCTCTGCTTGGAGACCTCCAAAGAGGCAGAACAGAGCCTTTGTAATCAGCATTACTTGGAAATCCAAAAAGACTTCCTTCAGAAATAATCCAGTTCTCCCTCTCTAGAGGAAAAGCTTCACATATACATCTCTTGGTTTCAAATGTCCTTCTTTCCTATTAGCACTTCATCTTCTTCCACCTTGAAATTTCTGAGGAAGATAGCATTCCCTTTTGCCTTTTCTAGTCTTTTATTCTTTATTTCCTCTTTGAAATCCCTCTATTATTTCTTTCTTTTTTTTTCTTTTTGGAGGGCAATTGGGGTTAAGTAACTTGCCCAAGGTCACACGGCTAGGGTTTTGTTTGTGTGTGCGTTAAGTGTCTGAGGCTGGATCCGAACTCAGGTCCTTCTGACTCCAGGGCCGACGCTCTACTCACTGCGACACCTAGCTGCCCCCATCCCTCTATTATTTCAAGGAACATTTTGGTCTCCCTGACAACTTGGATAGTACAGATGTACTCCTTCAGCCATTTATCCTTCTCTGGTCTAGGATTAAGACCAACTTGTACTTTTAGTGTACATTTCCATGTTATTTTGTAATGGCAGAAATACAAACACTGAGCATACTCTGCAGAATTCTTTTATGCTTCCTTGAAGCAAGCTCCCTATCAATTTTTTATCTTCTTTTTGGTAGCTCTCTTGGCTAACTCTTCTTGCTAACTATTTACTGTGTTTCCATGCTAAGGGCTTCGCTGAAGAGACCTTTTGATGGAGATTTTTTTTTTTAATTTAGGTGTGCTTCTGCCTTCTCTTAAATTAGGATGATTTAGTCGGCTCAGATATCTTTCATTAGCAATTAGCACATTACCCGTTATATCCTAATGCAGATGAAAGCTGCAACCAGAAGCTGATCCATAAGAAGAAAATATGATTACCTAAAGAAACCTTTTCACCTTGCATCTCCTTGCTGCTTATTTTCAGATAATTCCCAGTTATTCCCTTGGCCTCTTGGTCTCTTACCTGCTTTTATATTTCTTCTAGTACATATCACCCTTCCACTCTCTCATTCTGTGTTGTTTTTGTCCATGTCTTCCCATAAATCCTCCATAAACGTTTTATTCAGACTTCTTTATGTGCTTCTTTTAATATCTTAAGAGTAACAGTGCAGCACTCAAGCTGTCCGTTATCCCTCACTTTAACTGTGTATGACCAATTCACCATTTCTTTCAAATTCATACCTTCTAGACTGCCAATATCACCTTGTGGTACTTAAAACAATAGAATAAAATTAATATCAAGATCTGATCAGACATCGAGGAAGCCAGAGAACGAAACTGCAAAGTTACTGCATGCCCGCAGTCAGAACGTCACGACACGACACACGACAATACATTCAGTTCTTTGTGCTTAGTGTTCAGTCCAGGGTTGTTCAGAGCATTGTAGATATGAGACATGCACACGTTTAGGTGAGTGGCAGGAGGTATGATCTGCTGGGGCTCCTGTCAGACAGTAGCTTCTAGAATAAGAAAAGAGTAAATGGGAAGCAGATCAGGGGGCGGGGAAACTTTTAAATAGAAAAGCACATTAGTCAACCATTCTTTTTATCTGGTTATCTAATTAAACAATAGTTGCTTTGGTTAAATAATTTTGTCATACACAGTTGCTTAATATCCTTTACAAAGATTGCCAATTTATAAAAAAATCAGAATATATAATTTCATCTTAATGTGATTCAGAGTATCCAAAGTATCTTATCGTACCTTGGGGACATCATTGGGAATGCTGGTTGCCATTGTACCAAAGAATCATGGGACAGAATTCCACATAACAGAATTTAGTGTACACTTTAAAAAAAAATTTGCACTCCTGATTTCTATGTACTGCAGCTAGCAATTTTTGTGTAATTGCAAAAATCTTTGAAAGTGTCCTTAAGGAAAGAAGAAACAGAAGGAACTCCTGAAGCATATTAATTCCATGTGGACTTAAGAGTCTTTTCCAGAAAGAAGGATTTTTTCTTTTTTATTTTTTTAGTAAATTTGAAATTTGCACATGTGCATATCTACAGAGAGAGAGGGGAGGTTTGCCCAGTCTTGGCTAGAACCAAAACAAATTGAACAAGTATTAGGTGTCTTCCTTTTTAATCTGTGGGTCTTTTCTCTCTAGTGTATCCAAAGAAGTATTCATGACTCTTAAGCTTAGGTCATGTATCAAATTTCTTTGCATTTGCAACCATAAAGTCACTTTTATTGGCATACTGTGGGCCTGTTAAGACTTTCTGATGAAATAAACTGCTCCAGGATTAAATGGATTGTCATTTTATAATCTTGTTGGATAAATTGTTTTATACGTCTTTCAAACCACTGCAACATATTTCTGTGTTTATAAGAAAATTATTTTGATTAAAAGTTAGCTAGGATAAAAAGAACTAAACATTTCTTAAATTATTTCCTCATAGAGAGCTTTTGACTACTTCAATTTAGCAGCTAATGCTGGCAATTCACATGCTATGGCCTTCTTGGGAAAGGTACTGTACATCTTTAGAACATATTAAGCAGTGAAAAGATATGATTGTGTGTTTAGCAAATATATTATATTGTCTTCTGATTTGCCAAAAATAAATTTAAAATTAAATATTCCTTTAAAGGTCATTGTATTAAGTTCTTAGTGAAAAGACGCATGCTAAGTATTTCTTAAATTATTTAAACTAAAATGTACATAGTTCTTTTGAAAGTTTTCATTTCTCCTTTTAAATTAGCTATAAAAATTTTTTTCCCAGTTGTTTCCCTTTTAACCTTAGTTTTACCAAATGTGTAAATAAAGCCTTTTTAATTTTATATAGTCACATTTTCCATTTCATCTTTTGTGATCCTCTCTGCCTTGTTTGTTCATGAACTTTTCTCCTATCCTGTTATCTGATAGAGAATTATTTCCACATTTCTCTAATTTGTTTATGATTTGACCTTTTATATCTAGGTCATGTACTCATTTGAAGCTTATCTTTATATAAGATGTTAGGAATGGTCTAAATTTAATTTCTTCCATAATACTGCCCAGTTTTCCCAGCAGTTATTGTCAAATAGTGGGTCTCTATTCCAATAGCTGATGTATTTGTATTTATCAAATACTAGGGTATTAAATGACCTTTGTTTCTGTATATTGTGTAACTAATCTGTTCCACTGATTATGAGAAATTTGACTTTTATGTCTCTTATTAAGAAGCTAAAATTTTTGTATTTATTGTAGCCATCCTTCCATGATGAAAACCAATAATTAGTATTTGCCACAATTTTCCTGGTATGATAGCTGTCACTCAGTTATTAATCTATAGTTGTTGGTTTTTACCCTGTAGCAGGAAAATATATTTATATATTTTGATGATCCTATTATCCTATTTTAACGTTTTAACTATTGATATTGTGTTAATTTGCTAAAAATAAATTATTAGAATAACTAATTAAAAAGGTTTACATGGACATTTCAAAGGCTGTTGGGCATAGGAAAATAACATTATGTACAAGGTTACCAAAAGAGGTTTGTCTTAATGATTACAGTTATATAAGTTACAGTATTTCCCACCACTACTGTAAAATTTCTTGGCTGTCATACAAGATAAATGAAAACTATTTTGTTAGGTTGTCAGCTATTTCATTATGCTGAAAGGTGTGTTTTCATTTTCTTTAGCTTATGTAATATCATTTGACCCAAGTAAAAACAGTATTTGAATTTTCTAGGTACTGTTTTTCCTTTATGGCCTATGTCACACAGGCACTCCTGACAGTCTATTATTTAGGATCTTTTGAATTAACATCTATAGAAGTTTTGTTGATCTTGTTTGAGCTACGTGGATAAAAGATTCCTTTTGCAGTAGGGATGAAAAATGACTTGCTCTGGGACATTTCTTGGAACAAAATTGTACATACTTCATTAGAGACTGGTTCATTTAAAAGGAGATATAAAACATCTGAATATTAGAGTCTTTTGGCTTTTAGAAAATATTTCACTCATTTAATTCTGCTTTATGTGTGTTTTTTTTTTAGGGAAATAATCTTTAATATGAAACTTTCTTTTTAAAAATCTTATAAGGAAAATAGAAATGTTGAATTAAAAATGAGAAGAAAAAATAGAGGTGTTTTGGTAGGATATTATTGCTCTTAGCTAAACTGGTATTTCTTTCCCAGATGTATTCAGAGGGAAGTGATATTGTACCACAGAGTAATGAGACAGCTCTCCATTATTTCAAGAAAGCTGCTGATATGGTAAGACAACCAGCATCAAGTATGTGACAAAATTTACTAACTATAAGGATTTACCTCCAGTGTCTTTGATGTGAATTATTTGAATTAAATTGGTAAGGAAAAAAAATGTTTCCCCAAAATACATTTTAAAATGGAAGTATTTTAAGAAAACAATGTAATATCCTGAACCTTAGAAATCAAATTCCCCTTTTTATTATATTGAGAGACTTTACCTTTTGAGGAAATATCTATAATTATATACTCTTGTTTTTTAGATTTAACGTAGTACTGAAATGTTTAACCTATGAGCTATATTTGATACTATGACATTCATAAATTATGTTGACTTTAATATTACCTTAGACTTTCTTTTTACTAAAATGGTTTTAAAGAAAGAGGATATAATGAAAAGTCACATATCCGAGATGTTTCCAAGAAGTTGATTTCTTTCCTTGCTGGACACATGCTAGAACATGATTTAAGCAGTAATGCTAGCTCTCTTAGCACAGTGCTTCCAAAATGGGTTTTCTTGGCACTTTATTTTTTTTTAAAAGCAATTGGGGTTAAGTAACTTGCTCAAGGTTACACGGCTAGTTGTTATTTATGCGTGGGTGCTCATTTTCTGAAGCCGGATTCGATCTCGGGTCATCCCAACTCCGAGGCCGGCGCTCTTACTCACTGCGCCACCTAGCCGCCCCTTTAGGGCAATTGGGGTTAAGTAACTTGCCCAAGGTTACACAGCTAGGTTTTTTGTTTGTGCGGATTAAGTGTCGGAGGCCGGCTCCGAACTCAGGTCCTTCTGATTCCAGGGCTGGCGCTCTATTCACTGCGCCACCTAGCCGCCCCATTCTTGGCACTTTAGATGTAATGTTAGCTCATTCCCTTTTTGTTCAGGATAATGCAGGTCCAACTATGTCACTCCACAGTCAGTAAACTCTATAGGCTTCCTTTTCTCCTCAAGATCAACTGTAAACTCTTTCATTTGGGTTTTAAATCCCTTCATAATCTGTTCCCAGCCTACCTTCTCAGCTCTGTTATACCTCTTCATGCATTCTTTGATCTTGCCAAATTGGCCATCTTAATGTTGCTCTTACATAACGCTCATTCCTATGCCTAGAATGCACTTCCTCATCACTTCCACTTCTCATAGCAGATATAGACTCCATTTGATTTTTAAAGCCCTTCACAGGGAGATCCATGGATAGATTTAAGGGGTGTCATGAATTTGTATGGGAAAAAATGTATCTTTATTTTTACTTACAGTTATCTTCCTTTGTAACCCTGTATATCCTATTTTATGTATCAAAAAACATTCTTCTGAGAAAGGGTTCTTGAGAATTCACCAGACTGCCAAAGAGCTCTGTGACACAGAACTGGTTAACCCAGTCTTTCTTGATCCTTCCCCCTCTACCAGTATTCTCCCTCCCTAAATCCTTCATACTTAGTATATGTGTACAGGTGTTCACGTGGTCTTCCCTGATATAGTATAGATCCCTGGTGAGGATGGGTTGTTTCATTCTTTGTATTTATAATTTCAACATACTGCAGAGTACATAGTTCTAGGAGGTGTTTAATAAATTAAAATCCCTAATTCCCCAAGTCCCTAAGACTAAGCTTAAGCACAGCCTTCTGCGTGAAGTCCATCCAGCTGCTAGTGCCCTGCTCTGTTCCATGCACAGTCACCTTATATTGACTTTGTATTCATTTTGTCCACACACACATGTAGTAGTTATTTGTGTGTACATATGTATGTTTATACACACACAGAGACACACCCACTTACTCTTTGAGAGTAAGGGACTGTTTCATGTTTGTCTTAATATTCCCAGCACCTAGAGAGTACCTGGCACCAGGAAATACTTAATAAATGCTTTTTGATTGATTAATTAATACTTGTTTTTTGTCCTTTGGGGCACAAAGCAATGATAGACTTTCCTTCTTCACTTTTTCTGGTTTATCTCCATACTTATGTTAGCAGCATTTCCCTAGTAAAGATCACTGAAACTTTGTTATTACTTTAACTACACTGTGACTCAGAGATGCTAAGGAAAAAGCATAGGTTTCTACATCCTCTCAGAAAAAAAAAAGTGAGAATTGCTGTTTTTATATGGGATATAGTAGACCCATTTTGTAGAGGACAGTTGCAATATCAGTTTAGTGATTAAGAGAACATGGAACTAGAATATCCTTCAGAAAAATAACTAAAAACAGTTACCATTCTGTTTCTTTACAGAAAAGTTGTTAAAAGTTTCCTGTTGTCCTGAATTCAATATTTTACTAGTCTTTGCAAAGAAAAAAATTTTATATTCTAATTTTTAAGCATTTAATAATTGTATGTGTATACACACACGTATATAATTTCATTTGCAGTCCCTTAATATCTAATTTATGGACTACATTTTGTGTCAAATGGATTTTATTTTGTTTTTGTTTTGTTTTGTTTTTGCTTTTTCAAGGTGGAAAAGCAGGGCTGTTGGGGTTAATTGACTTGCCCAAGGTCACACACAGCTAGTAAGTGTGTCAAGTGTCTGAGGCTGGATGTTAGGTCCTTCTGACTCCAGGGCCTAAGCTCTATTTACTATGCCACCTAGCTGCCCTTCTGTTTTTTGTTTTTTGTTTTTTTAACAATCCTTTATCTTGATCTCTCTCTCTCTCTTTCAGGGCAACCCAGTTGGACAGAGTGGACTTGGAATGGCTTACCTGTATGGGAGGGGAGTTCCAGTGGTAAGTAATCATTCTAACATTTCTGCCAAAGAGCTACTTATAAAGTTAATTGGTATTTCTTAGATCTTGCCTAGTTTTCCTGAGGGAAGGAAGCATTATAATCAGTCAAAACTGAGCCTTTTATTATCACTCAGAGATTAAGTGTTGTTTAGTTGTTTTTCACCTTCTGGTTTTAATAGTTATCAAGCAGATATAGCACATCCTGCTTCAGACCTTCAATGGCTCCCATTTCCTTTCATAGAGGCTAACTCCTTCGTGTAGGATTTCTAGCCCTCCAAAATCTAGGTCCTATTTCCCTCGCTGGGAACTATGTTCCAGTCAAACTTGTATATTTGTTGTTCCTTAAGTAGTAGATATAGCAACCAAATCTTTTAACATGCCAACTGTTTATGAAGGTACTATCCTAGGGGCAGCTAGGTGGCACAGTGAGTAAGAGTGCTGGCCCCGGAGTAGGGACGACCCAGAATCAGATCCAGCCTCAGAAAATGAGCACCCACACATAAATAATGGCTGGCCATGTAACCTGGAGCAAGTTACTTAACCCCAGTTGCTTAAAAAAAAAAAAGGTACTATGCTAAATGTTATAGAGTTTATAAATTAGAAGATACTTTCACTTCAGTTTTTTAAAATTGCTCCAAGAATGTAAAAGACTTGAGTAGTCATAGTTAATGGCATTGTGTAAAGATGCAGAGAAGTCTCATTTTCGTACCTATGCTCTAGTAATGATCTAAAAAGGGCATAAATTCAAAAAAGTGAGCAAGAAATCCAAAAAGAAACATTGGTAAACTCCTTAATGAATAAGCAGCTTCTGGATGGTCAAGCTAAGGTGAGGATGTTAGCATGGTCTGAAAGTAGGTGGGATGAAAGGGTAGTAGTAGTACACAGGTAAGGAAAATGTATTTCTCACTAGCAGTTTAAGGGGATAAAAGAAGCTTTTCTAGCCCATGACCAGTTGTATTCTTCCTAAATGGGTCCTGGACAATATGGTGTAGAAGAAGTAGCAGTGTATTTTCAGTCAGGAAACCTTGGGTTCTGCTTTAAAAAGTGGAACCTTTAACTAGGACATTACTTTTAAAGACTTCAGTTTCTTGTCAGTAAAATTAAGGAGACAAGAAATTATGGCAATTCGGAGCATGGACGGGAGATTAGACTTGGGTTTTCTGATGAGGCAAATAGTGAGGTTACCAAGGACAAGCAGTCACTTTTATCCACAGGGGCCGCACAGTAGGACCTAAATACCATGCAAAGGATTTTGGACTTAATTTGGTAGGCAATGAGGAGCCATTGAAAGGTTTTAGTCAGGAGAATGACATGGTAAAAGGGGTATCTTAGAAAGATTAAAATAATAACTGCAAGATGTATTAGAGGGAGTAGTGTCTGGCAGCAGGAACATTGTTTGATATCACATTCACCCAGTCATGAAAGGGTGTTAGAACATAGTATTGGAAAGAAAAACTGCAATAGACAACTCAAATGAAAAATGAGCAAACTGGGAGAGTGTATATAATTTCATGGTGTTCCCTACCAATAACCTCATTAGTAATTTTGTGAACACAGATTGAAAGTCATAATTTCAATATCCCCCCTCTTCTTTATTGTCTTTTTCTTTCCTTAGTGTCAAGTCATCCCTGGTAAGAGGCTCTCCAGAATCGCTGTATTCAAGGCCCCAAATAGTAAGGCCCTTTCTGAAATACTGTACAGGCAAACCAAAGGGCATGTTAATGGAGGCCTGGTCAGTTAGCCTAAAGCAGGCCAACCAACTTAATTGAAAAGTTCAAAAGTGAATTGTTGGCTTAGTACAGCAATATATTTCACAGTAGCAGGCAAAAAAGAAAGAAAGTAGTATCATTATTGGGCTAATATTGTCTCAAAAAAAAATTCAAGTTGATTTGTTAATTTACTTCATTTTTTAAACTTTCTAAAAAATTTATGCCTTTTGTTTTTACATCATAGTCATATTATTTACACATATCCCAAACTGAAACTCTTCCCTTATGAATAAAATTAAATGATTTAATAAAATCATTAATTTAAAAATAATTTAAAATATTCAAAACAGCAACCATATCTATATATATGTATTTATATTTATATATATTTATTATATTATTATATATTTATATTTGTTTTATATATACATATATATTTATATGGTAATATATAATATTCTGCCCTAGCAGTCTTCTTCTATAGGGAGTAATAGTTTGACTTCCTTTTAGTGATCTTTCATTACCTTTTTCTAGTTGTTTATATGGTTCCCTTAGCTCTGCTAATTTCATTCTACATTAGTTCATACAAATCTTCCCATGGTTCTCTAAATGCCTAATAGTTATCTTTTCTTAATGGTACAATAATATTATATTTCACATACCCTGATTTTCTAACCATTCCCCAAACTATTAGTACCCACTTTGTTTGCAGTTCTTTGCTACTATAAAGAGTGCTGCTATGAATATTTTGATATGTAGTGAGCCTTTGAATATGTCTTTAAATTCCTAAAGGTATACACACAGTAGTGGAATTGCTGGGTCAAAGGTTGAAGACAATGTAGTTATTTTCCTTGCATAATTCCACATTGTAATCCTGAACAGTTAGAACACTTCACAGCTCTACCAACATTACATGAGAGGACCTGATTTCCCACCACCTGTCAAAGCCCAGTCTTATATTATTTTTGCCAATTCATATGATACGAAGTAAAACTTTAGGGTTTTTTATTTGCATTTCTATTTTTAAATTTTTTATGGACTTAAAATACCAAAAAGAGCATTTCCATGTACACAAGAAGGTCACCAAAAAAAGAGGATTTCATATGAAACTGAATTCTATTATTATTAAAAATTATATAATAAATTCTATATATTGCTTTCAAAACTGTCCTTTATGTATTTGCTTCCTTCTGAGTTTCCTTCTCTTCTGTATATTTTAAAAACTGGATCTCTCCCCTTTTTGGTATCTATTCATTTAAAAACAGAAAGAAGATTTGTAACAAATAAGCATAGTCAAGCAAATAAAATCCACACAGTGGCCATTTCCAAAAATGTATGCCTCTTTTTCACTTTGAGTCCATCACCTTTCTGTTAGTAAATGGGTAAAATTCTTCATCATGGAGACATGGTTGGCCATTGCTTTGATCAAGGTTCTCAAGTCTTTCAGAGCTGGTTTGGTTTGGATTTGTTTTGGTTTTTAAAATTTTTTGTCTTTCTGTAAATGATTCTGGTACTTACTTTGATCTGAAGATAAAAGTGAGATTCATCTTGTTACCTTGTCCCTTTCCCCACATCTGTATACTTTCTTTGAATACTACAATTATAAGAAATAGCAAGTTCTACATCTTCTTCCTCCTTTCTACATTAAGATATTCCCTTTACCCTCTCTTCTTCTGAATCATTATAGAAAATGCTGAATTTCAGTTAGTGGTTAGTGACAATAAAGATTTTCCCCCACATTTCAATTCACAGACCTCTTGCAATGTATCAGTAAACCCAAGGTTAAGACACCCCCTCCCTGCTCTATTAGAATGTTAGCTCTGTACCAATCATATAGCCATTTCTAATTGTTCAAATAAATTTATCTTTCTAGTTTCTCTTGATTCTTTTGTTATTGTACTTCAAAGCACCTATTCAGCTCTGGTCTTTTTATTAGAAATGCTTTTAAAGGTCCTTCATTGCATTAAAGGTCTGTTTTTCTCCATAGTCGTATACGTAACTTTGCTGAGTAAGTTATTCTTGGTTGTAAGTCCATATCTTTTGCCTTTTGAAATATTATATTCCAAGACCTTTTCTTTGTTTATAGTAAAGCAAAAACAAAACCTTCCAGGTTTTATGTGACCCTAACTGGAGCTTCTTAGCATTCAAACTCTTTTTTGACGATTTCCAGTATTTTTGCTTTGATACAGAAGTTCTGGATTTGGGCTGACATTCCCTGAACTTTTCCTTTTGGACTGACTTTCAAAAGGTCATCATTGAATTCTTTTTATCTGCACTTTGCCCTCTGGTTCGGATCAATCTGGACAGTTTTTTGTTTGTTTTATGATTCCATTTAATAGTGTTAAGACTTTTTTAATCATGGTTTCAGGGAGTGATTCTTATATTCTCTCTCCGTATCAGTTATTTTTCATGTGAAATAACTTACATTTTCTTTTTGTTTTCCCTCTTTTGATCATATTGCTATATAGTAGAGTCATTGGTATCTGTTTGGTTCATTCTGATTTTCAGGGAGTATATTGGTTTACAGTTTTTTGTTCTAAGTTATTTATTCTCCTTGTTCTTCAGAGTTTTTTGGGGTTTTTTTGTCTCTTCATTTTTCGAGGTATTCATGTAGTCCTTTTTTATTTTTTTCCTAATTGAAGTTCTTAGAGGACTACTATCACCTTATGATTTGGAGTATGTTTGAATTAACAATTATTTGTTACAGTTGTTGCTATCTTCTTTCCAGCATTGGTTCTTGAATTACAACGTGTTTTAGTTTATCATCAGGCTCCATTCCCTGCTTCACTTTTGGGGTATTCTTTACCTGGGTCTCCTGAGTTCCTGTGCTTACCTCTACCTCAGGGTCAGGCCCTACTAGATCTTTGATTTTCAGAGTACTGGATCTTCAGGGCAGAATTCAAGGGACCTCAGTGACCTCGTGTGAGCACTAGAATGACCACACTGATTGATTCCTGCTACTTGCAGTTGCTTCCAGCATCTGCACTATGGGTTTTCTAATTATCGCTTGGGGATCCTTCTGCCCTTACTGTCTTTAGATACAAAGCCTCAGATGCTACAAGTGTCTCTGGCTAGTTTTTGGTCCCAATGAGAGGCTACCATCTCATTTGCCTGTGCTGATTCTTTGTTTTGCTTGCAACTTTGTGCCATCCTCCTTTCACTTTCTGCCATCCTCCTTCTTAACTACCTCCCTCCCTGTCTCCACTTGTTTCCCTGCTGAGTTTGAGATATTTCTGCGTGTGTTCAGCATACCTTTGTATTCAGATAAAAGTGAGATTCATCTTATTTACCTCACCCCTACCCCCACATTTGTATGCCCTCTTCCCATGCCCCAATTATGAGAAATAGCAAGTTCTACCTCCTCTTTCCTCCATCCTCCACTAATTTTCCTTTTGTCCTCCCCTTTCTCTTTTGAACGCTCTCAGAAAAAAACAATTCATGTCCCTTCCCCAATCCTCTGTTTTATTAGTAAAAACAATATCTTGGAAGACATTAAGGTGCTTGAATCTTCTGTTTATAGGGATTCTTAACCTTTTTTGTGTCATGAAACCTTTTGGCAATCCAATGAAGTCTGTGGATCCCTTCCCAGAATAATGTTTTCTAGCAGTCCTCTTCTTTTGCACATGAGTTTCTGGCTGACGTTTTGTCACTTTTGAGGTAGAAATTACTTACTGTAGTTTTTTTTATTAGCCTCCATCATTATCCAGTCTAGTTCATCATCTTAAGTTTTTTTTTTTTTTAATTAAACAAATGCTTTATTAACTTCTGGTTTACATCATTCATTTCCACCAGATTATGAGTTACATTTCCCCCCCATTTTTTCCCTACCCACCACCCCAGAATAGCAGTCCCACTAGATATCCCCTCATCCAATCTGCTCTCTCCCATATCTTCTCCCATACCCCCTTCGACTTTGCCATTAGGGCAAGGTGAATCTCTGAGCCCCACTGCCTGGACATCTTATGAAGCATTTAATTTTAAAACTTTGATTTTCAGATCCATTCCCCTTCTCCCTTGTCACCCACTCCCTCTGAGAAGATAAGCAATTCAGTATGTGTTGTACATGTATATCTATGCAAAACATTACCATAGTAGATATATTGTAAAAGACTGCTTATATTTCCCTCCCACCTGTCTCACCTCCCACCTGGTCCATTCCCTACTTTGTTCCTATCCCTCTTTGATAGTGGGTACTTCTAACCTCCCCTCTCCCCAGAATGCCCTCCCCTCCATCATCTCCCCTCTCATCCCCCTTTCCCCTACTCAGGAGAGTGAGTGAGGGTAAGATATTCCATTTAGTATGTATGTGATTCTCTCCTTGGTCCAACTTCAATGAGAATATGTTTTTGCCTTTTTGCCTTCCTATTCTTCCCCTCCCCTGCAACTACTTCCCCTTGCCTCTTCTACATGAGATAGTTTGCCCTACCCTGTCTCTCTCCATCTCCTCTTGCCACTTTCCTCTCTCACCTCTTGACTTCACCCCTTAAGAATCATCCCTTCCTTGGGGTCGCTAGGTGGCGCAGTGAGCAGAGAGCCAGCCCTGGAGCCAGAAGGACCCAAGCTCGGATCCGGCCCCAGACACCCAACACAAACAAAAACCCAGCCACGTGAACCTGGGCAAGTCACCCAACCCCAATTGCCCTCCAAAAAAAAAAAGATAATCATCCCTTCCCATCAAATTCAACCTGTGCCCTCTATCCATGTATACCTGTGAACATATGCCATGTACCCTTCTTCAATTATTTTCATAATGAGAAAGGTTTCATCAAACACAGTTATTGTTTTTCCACGTAGGACTGTAAATAGTCCAACTTTGATAAGTTCCTTTTGATTTCTTTTCCTTCTCAAGCATCTCTTGCTTCTTGTTTCTGAATATCAAATTTTCTATTCAACTCTGGTTTTTTCATCAAGAATGCTTGAAAGTCCTCTTTTCCACTGAATGACCATATTTTCCCCTGAAACAAGATACTCAGTTTTGCTGGGTAGGTGACCCTTGGGTTCATTTCCAGCTCTTTTGCCCTCTGGAATATCATATTCCATGCCCTTCTATCCCTCAATGTAGAAGCTGCCAGGTCCTGTGCTATTCTGATTGTGTTTCCACAATATTGAAATTGTTTCTTCCTGGCTGCTTGTAGTATTTTCTCCTTGATCTGGGGATTCTGGAACCTGGCTATGATATTCCTGGGAGTTTTCTTTTTGGGATCTTTTTCAGGAGGTGATCTGTGGATTCTTTCAACCTCTATTTTGCCCTCTGGATCTAAAACATCAGGGCAGTTTTCCTTGAGAATTTCTTGAAGGGTGATTTCTAGGTTCTTTCCTTGATCATGGCTTTAGGTAGTCCAATAATTTTTAAATTGTCTCTCCTGGATCTATTCTCCAGGTCAGTGGTTTTTCCCATGAGATATTTCACATTGCCTTCTAATCTTTCGTTTGTTTGGATCTGCTTAACAGCATCTTGATTTCTCATAAAGTCACTAGCTTCTATTTGCTCCAGTCTAACTCTGAAGGAATGAATCTCCTCAGTGAGCTTTTGAGATTCTTTTTCCATCTGGCAAATTCGACTTTTTAAGGCATTCTTCTCCTCATTGCCTTTCTGAGCCTCTTTTGCCATTTGAGTTAGTCTATTTTTTAAGGTGTTATTTTCCTCAGTCAGGCTTTTGACTGTCATTTCATACTTTTCTTGCATCTTTTTCATTTCTCTTCCCAAATTTTCTCCCACTTCTCTTATCTGCTTCTTAAGGTCCTCTATGGCCTGTAGCCAGCTTGTATTTTCATTTGGGGCTTTTGGTGCAGGAGTTCTGACCTCACAGTCCTCCTCCATGCTTTGAGCCTCTTTGCCCCTAAAATAGGAGTCCAATGTTGAACTTTTCTGTTTATTTTGTTTTGTTTGCCTAGGCATATTGCCACTTAATTACTTGATTTGGGGGCTTGTTGCCACAGTAGGACTCTGCCACCAGACAGGGGAGCTTCCGCCCAAACGTGGGGTCTTCACAACTTCCGCCAGTTGGGTGGCCTCTGTAAAGCCTCCACCCACTCTGGCAAGTTGGATACCCACCCCAAACTTCCCGCCCAGACCACAATCCAGATCCAGGCAGTTTAAAACAAAAGCGATTAACCCCTAGACTGATTGCTGGATCTTCCTACAGTTCGCAGACCAGGAGCTAGAGCCACTACTGAAGCTGCAAAATGGCTTCAGTGCAGCTGTTTCTTCAGCAGCTTTTTGCCCCCAGGGGAGGAAGCCACGTGTTCCCCAAATACTGGTCCCAAAGTCCATAGGGCACTAACCTCTCACTTTGTCCTAGGCATATCTGTGCTGATAATTCTGGAATCGCCACAATTGCTGGTGTTCTGGGGTTCCACCAGCTGGCTGAAGGCCCGGCCGCCCTGGGGCTAAAACCACGGACCTGGGCTGGGCTCTGCGGGCTGCGCTGTCGGTTCCCAGCGGGCTGTGCTGCCTGCTCTCAGAGCGCTGTGCTGGCGGCTCCCTGCAGGGCTGCTGGGCTGTCCTCAGCAGGAGGTTAGCTTCTCTGTGCCATTCTGTGGGTGCTGTGGCTCCAGAAGTTGTTCGGAGCTCCTTTCACATTGTTTGAAATTTGTGTGGGGCAGAGCACATTGGAAATGCTGTTTCTACTTCGCCATCTTGGCTCCGCCCCTCCCCATCATCTTAAGTTTTTACTAGAGTAAAATGGTGTGAGCTCAACTATCTATCGGCACTCAGGCAGCCATCTTGACTGGAAGTCACATTTCTCTTATTATTTGGTGATTTTGGAGCATGTTTTCATGTGGTCACAGTTTTCCATTCTCCTTTTGAAAACTGTTCATATTTTATGACCATTTATCTGTTGGGAATGGTTGTTATATTTTCATTGGTGTATTTTTCATCAAAAGGTTTTTAACTTAACATAGTAAAATTTTCTATTATTTTTTTCTAATCTCCTCTCACTTTTGTTTAGTTAGAAATCCTCTCCCTAGCTATAGTTGTGAAAGGTACCCAATCTCATTCTCTCTAAATTTTTTATGGAGTAACCTCTTATTTTCCATTTTTGAGTTTTCACCATTTTGAGCTGATAGTAGTGTATGCTATAAGAATTCTGCTAAATTTTTATAGAAGAACATTTACAGTTTCATTTACGAGAGATGTTCAAAAAGTTAAAATTAAGCAGTGATTAATATTATTTTGCCCTTCTAGCTTAAGGCCTTCTTTCATGAAGTCACTTCAATTCAATAAATACTAATAAAGCAGCTCCTATATGCTAGTCTATATGATAAAATGAAGAATAAAAGTCCCTCCCTTCAAATACATTCCACTGAGGAGTGGGGGGATGCACATGTACACAAGTAAATAAATACAGTGCATATATAAAATACTGCAAAGTGATTTCAGGAGGGAGAAACTACTAATAAAGTGAAAGATTAGGAAAGGTGCCTAGGAGGTAATACCTAAGCAATGCTTTGCAGGAAGCTAGGAATCCTACAAGATAAAGGGGTGAGGAGGGCTTCTCTTAATTACCAGAATTGTTGGTGATCATTTTCTTTTTGAATTCCCATAGCACTAACTCTACTAATCATTTGGAAGTTGTCATATGCTTCTTTGTGTTGCTATTAAACTTTATCTGTGCCCTATTTCCCTAACTAAATTTTAAGTCCTTAAACTCTCCAGTTTCTCCATTCTTCTCTCTCCCAGCAGATGATTTTGCCTCCTACTTTAATGAGAAGTTTGAGGCCACATGTCAGGAACTCCTTCATAGCTCAGAACCTCTCTATATCTTTACCTTATCCTCTTCTCCTTTACTGTGATCGAAAAGGAAGAGATGATTCTTCCTCCTTCTGATCAAGGCTAACACCTCTAATTGTGTCCTTGGAATAGGCAGTGTAGTACAAAGGAAAGAATACTGGATTTGGAGTGGAGAGTCTTCCAGGACCTAGATCATCTTACAGCTCTGCCACTTTCTTATTTGTGTTGCCCTGGGCAAGTCATTTAACCTCTCCAGGCCTCCATTCCCAAAACTTATTCTATGATGCCATACCCACTCATCCCCCCTGGATAATTTCTTCCTCTTTCTCTTCATTTTCAATATTTTCTCATTTACTGACTTATTCTTTGTTACCTTTGAATATTCCCAAGTCTCTTCCATCTTTAAAAACAAAAAGAAAACCTTGATTTAACCTACTGTTCCCTCAAGCTATCTTCTTTTATCTCTCCTTCCTTTCATTGTCAAAATCCTAGAAAGATTATCTCTACTTGCTTCTCACTTCTTAACTCTCTGCAGTCATCCTTCTCATCCTGATACTCAATTGAAACTTTACTCACATATAGTCTCTTACTTGATAAATATCATATCCTTTTTTTTTAGTTCTTTTTCTCAGTGGTATTTCTGTAGCTTCTAATATTGAAAATCCCATTCTCTTTGATAATCTCTCTTCTCTTGGCCTCTGTAACACTTTTCTTTCCTGATTCTTCTACCTATTTCACCTTCTCTTCTCTTGGTGATTTCACCTGATCCCATGCATATAAGTTCTAAATTCATATCTAGTTTTAATCTCACTCCTGAATTCCAGTTTATTATCTGTCACTTCCTGCTAGCTATTATCACCTGGTTGTCCTGTCTGAACCTTAAACTCACTATATCTAAAACAGAACTCTTAATCTTCAAAACTGATAGTCAGGTCTACAAAATATTGAAGGAATTGACACAGATAGAACAGCAAGGTTTCTAGCCTTAGAGTTATCCTAGACTCTTCATTCTCTTTCACTCCACATATCCTTTCAATTGTCAAGCTTTGTCACTTCTCCACATCTCTTGCATTCCTTCTTTTCTCTGTACTCTGACAGCTACACCTTATCTCAGGCCCACATTACCTCTCACCAGAATGTTGTAATAACTTTTTAATTGGTCTCATTTTTTTTCAGTCTACACCCTCTCATTCATCTTTGATATAGCCGTGAAAACAATCTTCCTTAGGCACAAATCTGACCATATCATTACCCTATACAAACACTTCTAGTGGTTCCCCATTGTGTCTAGGATAAAATACTAGCAATTTGACTTAGATTTTAAGATCCTGCCTAGACTGGCTCTAACCAACATTTTAACACTTGTCATATTACTTCACAAATTCCAACTAAAGCGTCCTAATACTGTTCACCAAATGCTATTTCCGACTTCAGTTTAGACTAGCTGTTAATGCCTCTCTCTATCTCTGCATGAATCTTGTTCTTCTTTCTGTATATAGTTCAGACAACATCTCCTCCCTGAAGCCTTTCCTAATCTTACCCAGTTGTTAATTCTTTCCTTCCTTAAATCTTCCTGGAGCACTTTGTTATCTCCCGTGACCCCATTCCATCACTGCCTACTTTGTATTATACTTATCTGTATATATGTTGTATTTCACTAGTAGAATATGAGGTCCTCGAAGGCAAGGTTTTTATTCTTTAGATGTTCAATGCCTTGTACTCCCACTTAATATATCCAAATTACCCCAAACCAAACCCAGTAGGTCTCCTTAATTTTGTTATACTTCTAGAAAGCTTAATAATACTACAAAGAGCTATGGATATATAAGATATTGCTATTCTGAAGGACTATAGGAAAGTGCTTTCCCATGGGAAACCTTGCTTTCCTTCAGGAAGAACAACCAAAATGCATATATGTACTTTGCTTTATTGATTCTGTGTTACCATTTCACCTTTTTCTTTGGAATATTCCAAACTTAATCTCTAAGCCTTACTGACTCAACTTTATATACCTTCATTAATCTCTCAGCTTTGTATACCTTCATGTATATCAGCTTTATATATGCTCGTTTATTTTGTTATCTCTGTGCCAAAATCACTCAAAAGAGAATAAAAAATACTTGCTTTTGTCCAGCAGGATAAAGTACTTCTTTTTGGCACTAGTTGAGAGAAAGTAGAGTATGGGGAGGGTATGCATAAGATGTCTCCTGACTTCTCTTCTTCAGAACACTGATTTTCATAAGACTAACCACAAAATAGCTATTTCATCCTGAAAATCCATGAAGATTATGAATATGATTCCCTAGCAGTTTTATACATTTTAACTCAAGTCCCTAACAAATAAATGAGATGTCCTATCAAGTTTGATTAAAAATGGGTTTTTTTTCCTGTGTTAATATACCACTAGTATTTTGGGGAGTCGGGCAACCAGTGGCAAAAACTCTTTAATTTTTGTTTGAAATTTAAGTCTCTTCATCCTGGGTTTTTCATATTCAAGTATTCCATAACTTTCAAGTATTCCATAAACTAAAACTGAAAAAAGTAACTTAAAATAATTTCTTATTCTTTCTTGATCATTTATGAAAACTAAAATTGATATTTAGTAGTAGTATTTATTTGAAAGTTGAACTGTGTACATGTACTGTTAATTCTTCCAGTGACCCTATATAACATTTTGTCAACTTCATAGTTTGAGGAAATAGAGAAGACTAGTCCCAGTTTTACTACTGGAGAAATCAAGGAACAGAGTTACCCATATCTTACAGCATGGGTGCATAATAAAAAAAGTTTAAACTATTTCTTAAATTAAGGCCCAGTGTCCTACCTGTATACTTCTTTTCAAAGATCTAATGTAGAAAGAGACAAGACAGTGTAGTGGACAGAGTACTAGGCTCAGGATGAGGCATTTGATTTCTGGGTTTCATTCCTCTTTTGAACCATGGGCAAGTCATATAACCTTTCAGCACCTCAGTTTTTTTCATCTGTAAAATGGGTATAATGTAACAGAACTTTTATTTACATCACACAATTGATGTGAGCAGTGTCTAAAACTTAAAATGATATATATGTTATGAGTTATTACTATTAATGTAGAAATGTGATTTTAGGCTAAAGCTTTTTAGCCCTTGGAGGGTATTCATTTAACTCGGGGAAAAGAGCACATATAATAATTGTCCTTTCTGCCTCTTACTAAAAGTAATAAATACATAGTCCTTACTTGTTCCTATAGAGTGTGGAACAGGTTTGGGTTTTTTCCCTCCTTAGTGAATGACTGACCTGATTATTTCTCATCCTTTTAAACTGTCAAATGACTTAACCCATCTTTCTACAGAATTATGATCTGGCATTGAAGTATTTTCAGAAAGCTGCTGAACAAGGATGGGTAGATGGACAACTTCAGCTGGGCTCTATGTATTACAGTAAGTGGTGTAATGCTACAGTAATAAATTTAATTTGTTGATTTTTCCACTAGATGGCACTATGACTCTGCGGTAGGAACTATACTATGAATTCAGTCCCAGAGATTTATTGCAACATAAAGAAATCTTTGGGACATTGTGTTTGTGCTTGCTTTTGTAAACTGAGTGTTAATCTAGTTAAATTCTTATTGTGTTTGCCTTTGTAAGCTATGAATGTTAATCTAGTTAACTTCTTACTTGAATAAGGGTTCTTTTCCAATAAGATTTTTATTCTTTTAATAATTCATATAGGCTTTCTGCTGCTAAAATAGACCTGATTTTAGGCCAGTATTAATGACATTGGATTTTTCTTACAGATGGCATTGGAGTCAAGAGAGATTATAAACAAGCCTTGAAATATTTCAATTTAGCATCCCAAGGAGGGCATATCTTGGCTTTTTATAATCTAGCCCAGATGCATGCTACAGGCACGGGAGTAATGAGATCTTGCCATACTGCAGTGGAGGTGAGTTCTCTTTCCCACCATTTTATATATGTAAAGATGGTTTGTTAGAAGGGGATTTATACCACCGCCCACCCTTTTTTTGTAGATATGACCTCTTGGAGTAGAAACGGATCATGAATGAACATATACTTTGATAAGCATGTGGGACCCCAAGGGTACTTTAAAGCGCCTGTGCTAAGATATGAGTCACACATTTGCTAAGACTGCTTACCATTTCAATTTTTCATATCAGTAACAATGTGCCAAGCATTGGGCTGAGTGCTGGGGATACAGAGATGGAAATCCCACTTAAAACGACGTGGGGGAAAAGATGTGTACACACATAATTATGACAGGAGAGGGAGTGAGAATAGTACAAGGGGGCTATAGGCACAGTGCTCTGAACATATTTCCTTTATTAGCCTTGTAAAGGACCCTAAAGGGCTTTTAGTACTTTCTCCTGCCTGATAAATAGACTTCTTGCACTCATTTCTGACAAATAGTCTTCCAGCCTCTCTTTGATTACCTCTAATAAAAAGGAACTTCCTACCCTGTAACAGTACTCTTTCATTATTTAGACAGCTCTGATTATTAGAAAATTCTTCAGATTTCTACAGAGCTAGAATGTACCTCCATATAAGTTCTATCCTTGTGTCCTAACTTCCCCCAACTTTCTTTGGGATCAGAACTGTGGTTTCATTGTTACAGGGAGTCCCAGTTGAGAAAGTTACCTCTACCAATGTAGGTCAGCACTTGTTCTTCCACTTAACCCTTAAGAGGGTTGCCTAGGGCATTGAAAAGTAAAGTGACTTCCCCCACATTGCACATACAGTCGTGTGTCAGAATAGAACTTGAAACAAGTTCTTCCTGACTTCAAACCCATATCTATCTGCTGTGTCACAGGCCTCTCTTTCTTGGTGTCTCATCTTTAGCTGATATTCCTGAATGATGTGTAGTGGCTATGCATCTAAATCTGATAAATTCTGAGCAGATTGATATATATATTTTTAAAGGTTTATTGGTCCTATAACTAAAGTTACAGAATATTTCATGAGAATCTTTCTTGAGGGGAAGATAATATATAAAACTGGTGATCAAAGCAAGTAGTATGTCAGATTCAGGTTTCAAAAACAATTTTAAATGGTTTTGCCTAATGCTTGGAATTAGGAAGTGAGTTGAGAGAGACTGTGCCTTTGATTTCATTGATACAAGGAACTTCTAAATAAGAAAACTCCCTCTACCAACACCTTCTCTGTAACTTCCAGTTCTAGAGAGTTTCTTAGCCCACCTCAAGGTTAAGTGACTTGCTCGTCATCACATAGCCACTATATGTCAGGTGTTACACATAAAATGCTGGGTAGATTAAATGAATCTGTCAGAATATCCAAAGAATATCCTCAGTCTTAAGTTTAAGTTTCTTTAAAAATACATTGTATTTTGGCAGGAATTACTAATTGACTTTTCTTTTTGGAGAAGCTCATCTACCTTCCATCTCATTTCTCTTTCCTCAGTTATTTAAAAATGTGTGTGAGAGAGGCCGTTGGTCTGAGAGGCTCATGTCTGCCTACAACAGCTATAAAGATGGTGACTCCAATGCTGCTGTGGTCCAGTATCTCCTGTTGGCAGAACAAGGCTATGAAGTGGCCCAAAGCAATGCGGCCTTCATTCTGGATCAGAGTAAGGCTTTAGAACATAGCAGTTCACACATAGCTAAGAAGTTTGGTCACAGAGAAGCTGTTTCTCTTAGGAAATCTTCCTTGTTGTTTTCTCTGTCTTTTATGTGTTTAGCAATTAGTAGTAAGTGAGAGTTACTACTAATGGAGAGTTCGAAGTTCTCACTTTCATCTGATCCATCTTTTGGTGTGGTATACAACTAGCAGGAATCTAACAAATGGGATTCTTGATGCATAGTCAAACCTAGTAACTTAACTGTTTCAGCTTTAGTATTGTATCTCTTTAATGGCAATTTCTATGGCCTTTATCTGTCAATATTGAACTAGACCCTCTGACTGGATAGTATATCCAGTCTACTTTCCTTTGTCATTTAAGCAAATGGTAACATTTCCTCTTATTGGCAACGAAAACAGGGGTCACTAGTGAGTAAGGTCTAGTTCTTCTAGTAGATATTGAAGATACTATTAAGTATCCAAGCCAGTTCTTCTTGATACTCTCTAGCCCTCTTTACTCCCATAGTTCTCCATCCAACCCCCATTGTCATTTTACCTCTGCCACAGGCCCAATCTGGGCCCTGGGAAAGTTCAGGCCTTTAGGGAAGTAAAAAAAGTAGCTCTTCTTTTAAAGGTAAGAAACCCCTTGCCTGAATCTAGAACATCACTATGACATTACATATATTTCTGGTCATTTTCATTGGGATGAGGGTTTTCTCCCTGAAGCGTTATTGGGAGTTATCTGCTACCTCAGTGGTCAAAGCACTATCTTCATCATACTAGTGAAATGTAGAATATCTGTAGCCAAACAGATACCATCCACAGAAGGGTGACGTTGCTGTGAAGCTAAGCTTATGATTAAGACTTAGTGGCCAATATTTTAAATCCTGCTAGCAGAATAAATTCCTTGAGGTCAGGAGCCTTTTTGTGTCATTTTTCCCTTTGTTTCCTCAGTCCCTAGTACACTGTATGTAAATGCTTAGTAGATGTTCATTGAATTGAATTGAATAGTCATAATCAAAAAATGGAATTTTGGTTACATCTCAAATTCGACATGTTTAAAACAGAACTTATTATTTTTCTTTCCAAACATTCCTATTTCTAGCAAAGGCATCATCATTTTTCCAGTCTCCTAGATTTAAAATGTTGGCACTTTGACCAAAATTTTGGTTTCACTTTGAGCAGAGCCTTTTTTAAAGATGTAATATTTTCTTGTAATTGTGCACGACAATTCAGACAGACTTGAAACTAGATATAAAATGATTAAACACTTTAATTGCTTGAGTAGGGGAGTAATGTAAATATCGGTAGAAAAATCTTTTGGATGCCTTTAACACTAAGTAAATTTATTAAAATGAAATAAAACAGAGGCAGAAGTGATGATAAAAAACAGGCTCTATCTATAGTGACTGTGACGCCGCTTAATAGCTTTTCCTGAACCCAGTATTCATGTCAATTCTGCATATATTCATTAAGTTCCACTTTTGTGCAAGATGCTATGCTGGTGTGGGGATACTGCAGTTCAACAATATTAAGACTCTGGAATGAAGTGTCTTAGTTGAATATAGGAGAAACATTATTATATAGATTACTGCTCAAAACCACCTCTCATCCAGCATTGTCAGTTAAGCAAGGCAGAAATAGTGCCATATGGTATGTAGTGTCTTATGGGTATCTCACTGTATTTCCTCTAGAAGAAGCCAGCATTGTAGGTGAGAATGAAACCTATCCCAGAGCTTTGCTTCATTGGAACAGGGCAGCCTCCCAAGGTGAGTTGTCATTCCAGTAGTGAATTTCACTGGAGTATCCTGCCTATGTAAAGTTTAAATCTTGCCATTTTCTACTTTGATACTAAAGTAGGAATGTTATTGCCTGGTGTTAAACTTATATTCATATTCCTGAGTTTCACTCCCACGTCAACAGTCTGTTGGACATTTCAAACTAGATATCCCTGAGACATCTCAAATTCAACATGTTTAAAACAGAACTTATTATCTTTCTTTCCAAACGTTCCTATTTCTAGCAAAGGCATCATTATTTTTCCAGTCTCCTAGATTTAGACTCTTCAATGTCCTTCACCCCATATATCCATTTAATTGCCAAATTTTGTCACTTATATACCTCTATAACCTCCCACCTTAATATGGCCCTAATCACCTCTCACCATTGTTGCAGTAGCTGACTGACTACTTGACAGTCTTGTCAAATTGGCCTTCTTATTACTCCTTTTACATGGCGCTCCTCCTGTCTCCACACCTTCCACGGCCATCCCCAAGGTGTAGAGTACAATCACTTCTCACCCCAGCTCACAGAAATAATCCCTCACTTTCTTCATGGTGCAGCTCCTGATCCCCACAACTACTAGTGCGCTCCCTCCCAAACTACCTTTTATTTAACTAGTTTGTATTTATTTACATCTGTTCTCTTAATGTTCATTCTGTGTACCTTCATATATAGTATTCCTCTCCCAAGTTCCTTGAGAGGAGGACATCACCAGTGACTCACACTGTCCCTGGCACATAATAGGCCCTTAATAAATGTTTATCAATGGGTTGGTCTTTTGAGGCCCAGATCAAATGCCATTTCTTCCACAAAGTCTTCCATGATTTTTTCTAATCTGTAATTATTTCCCCCTCCCTTCCTACCCCACCTTGGAAAGTTCATCTCTAGAACTTCCATGCTGAGGCCCTGCTGCCCTTACTGGTGACCATCCCAGTTGTCTGTGTACTTCAGACCAGTACCGGTCAGGCATGGTTACTCACTCCCAACTCCACAGCCATTTTGTTGACAGCTCCTTTGTCTCAACACATAGCCTTTTAGTTCTGAAATCATGATCAGATCAATTCTGCCATTGTTTCTGGAAGAAGCGTGTCATTTTAGTTCCCATGAACCAACTCCCAGTCCTTGTAACTTTCTGGTCCTTCTGTTATTCTGTGTCTGTAATCTCTCCCCATTAGAAAGTAAGCTTCTTGAAAGCAAGAGCTCTCTCTACTTTTGCATTTATGTCCTCAGAACTTAACATAGTGTTTGGCACACTGTAAGTGCTTAAATAAAAAAACTCATTCATTCATGTACTGTATATTATCATGATGAGCTCCAGGAAGGCATAAAGTGTCTGATTTTTATTCTTCCTCCATAATTACATACTTTCTCCTACATAAGTCATGCTTAGTAAATATTGAAGTTACTGTATAACAAATTGAACGTTAGCACAGCATTGTAGTGTAATGGAAAGAGCCTTGGACTTACAGTCAGAAAGACCTGTGCTCAGTTCTCTGTGTCACCACTGATTATAACTGTACTACTACAGGCATGTCATTTGTCTCTCAGGTGCTTGTCTCCTACCTTCACGGGGACTTGCACCCCCTACCACAGGCTAGTTTGGGGAAAGGACTTTGTAACTGTTAAATCACTATGTGAATGTAAGCTACTATTATTATCTGTTATTAAGATGGAAATGTGGGTCCCATGATCACTACTATTCAAGTTCTAGTTGGGAATTAGCAATTGCCCTGAGATGTACCTTTTAAGGCACTTAAGAAATGGATAAAACTCACATAACTTCTACGGGGCTAAAGCTTTGCCATCTGGCATGTTTACTTTTTAAAATTTCTTAAGAAAAGAATATAAATGACCATCATCTCACGTGATTTTGGCCTCTCTCTAGACTGTTCACACCTAGCTCTGTGGATTGGCTTTCTACCTTACACCAAGCCTCAGTCCAAGCCACCCTACTGTGCTTTAGAGGAAATGAGGGGGGTGGGGGGAGCTGGGTGGCACAGAGAATAGAGCACTGGCCCTGCAGTCAGGAGGACCTGAGTTCAAATGTGGCCTCAGACACTGAATGCAAAAAAATTAGCCGTGTGACCTTGGGCAAGTCACTTAACCCCAATTGCCCTACCTTCCCCCCTCCAAAAAGCCAAAAAAGAGAAAAAAATTACGGGGACAATGGTTGAGCACATGCAGAAAAGTATCGGTGAAGGAAAGAACCCATGTCCAACTACTGAGGGGTTGTTCTCTCTATTGTTTAGTCTCCTATCCCCAGCCTTTGGGGGAATAGAGGAGTAACACTTTTTTTTTTCTTTTTGCTTTTTTGGAGGGGCAATTGGGGTTAAGTGACTTGCCCAAGGTCACACGGCTACTTAAGTGTTAAGTATCTGAGGCAGGATTTAAACTCAGGTCCTCCTGACTTCAGGGCCGGTGCTCTATTCACTGTACCACCTAACAACCCATGAAGTAACACTTTTAATGAACATTTTTACCAAATTTTCAGTTTGGCTGAAAATTTGCTGGTAATATCTACATGCTAAAAATAGAAATTTAATTGAGTAAACATTTATTAAGCATCCAACTGTATGCTAGGTGCTGGGTGTAGAAAGAGTAAATAAGGCAGTTTCTGCCTTTAAGGAGCTTACATTGGGATGGATTAAAGTTATAATCCGTTTTGTGGAAATATGCTTAATACTAACAGAGAAAGAAACAGCTAAAAGAGACCTTTTTAAATGAATGCTTTTGTATGGTTTTCTCTTAGGATACACAGTTGCTAGAATTAAGCTTGGAGACTACCATTTCTATGGCTTTGGCACTGATGTTGATTATGAGACAGCATTTATTCATTATCGACTAGCATCTGAGCAGCAACACAGTGCCCAAGCTATGTTTAACCTGGGGTACATGCATGAGAAAGGACTGGGCATTAAACAGGTGAGCACAGCTGGAGCCCAATTTGTGTCTGTGAAATGTATCTGTAACTTTTGGTGTTATCTTGAATTTATTTTATCTTTGTTTCCCAAACACTGTTTCATTGCACATTTTTACCAGTCTCCAAAAAATTCTTAATACACAAGATACTTACTTCTTAAAACCTACATACTTAAAGATAACAGGTAAGAGTTTTCCTAACTCTTTGACAGCTTGATGAAATAGAAGCCTTAATAGCAGTAGATCCTGTGTGGAAGATCTACCAAATATGCTAAGGTCCCTCTTTGTTTTTAAAAAATGTTTTTATAAATACATATTTACACACATACACACACACACACACACACACACACACACACACACACACGCCTGCACACGCACACAACTAGGTGGTGGCTCCGTGGATAGAGCCCTGGGCCTGGAGTCAGGAAGACCTGAGTGCAGATCTGGCCTCAGACACTTACTAACTGTGTGACCCTGGGCAAGTCACTTAACCTCTCTGCCTTAATCCACTGGAGAAGGAAATGGCAAACCACTCTAGCGTCTTTGCCAAGAAAACCCCATGGACAGTATTAGTGTGCTATGGTCCACACGGTCATGAAGAGTTGCATATTAACTCAGCAACACATACTCACACTCACATCTACATATGTATTTACATATTTAATGGAAATCAGTGCAGCACTTTGCAGTTTTGACTTAAAGAGCAGTGGAAAGAAATATGCTGAATGTAATGCAGTAGCATAGTACTATTTAGTGGAAGGAGTACAGGATTTAGAATCAAAGAATCTGGGCTCATAGGATTATAAATTTAGAGCTGGAAGGGGCCTTAAAACCCATTGAATCCACTCCTCTTATATTACAAATAAAAAAATGAGTCATAGAGAAATTAGATGACTTGCCCAGGTTCACATAACTAGTAGGTATCTGACTCTGGATATGAGCCCAGATCTTCCTGGCTGTCAGTCCATTGTTATCCCCACTACTTTGCTCCACTTCAAATCCTAACCTTGCTGCTTAGCATCAGTTTTCACCTGTGGCAAGTCATTTTGCTTCTCTGGGCCTCAGTTTTCTCATCTCAAAAGTAGAGCCGTTGGGCTAAACGATCTGTAAGGCCCCTTCCAGCTCCAAACCTCTGATCCTGTGATTTTTATTCAAAAAGTAGCTAAAAGATTTTATCAGAATCATGTGTGAGTAGATAAAGAGCTAATCAAATAACTACAGTAAGATATATAGAAGAGTATATTTATACTGTGTATATTTACACTGAAGGAAGTTTGTACATATGTATGTTGAAAAAATCAAAGTTCATCCTAATGTTCAGTAGAAAGGCTGTTAAAAATGAAGGGTTAAATGATTTTATTAAAAATTTATAAGTAAATGAGGATTTGGGGGATGTTTGTGGGGGTTGTTAAACAGAGAAACAAGTAAACTTGTCAAACAAATGGAGATTTGGTAAATTCTTCAAGTTTTCAATGAACAATTTCTTGAGAAATGAGAAGCGTCTACTTTGGCTGTGCAGTAGCTGCAGGTTTAACAAGCTGAATTCATTTTATCTCAGTATTAAATATGTTATGTGCTGCATTGTAGGACATTCACCTTGCCAAGCGCTTCTATGACATGGCTGCTGAAGCCAGCCCCGACGCTCAAGTTCCAGTGTTCCTGGCCCTTTGCAAGCTTGCCGTGGTTTACTCTTTGCAGTATATACGCGATGCCAGTGTGAGTGATTTTTCTTTTCTTTTGTCTAAACTAGAGACCTTCTAAATACCACAACTTTGTATAGTCTTTCTTTTTCAAGTATTACCTCCAAATACTCTTTTTCAAAAATATTCTCCATCCCAGTTCCAAATCTAGTTCCTTTTCAGTTCTCTGGTCACATGTAAGAATAAGTAGAGGATGAGTTTGTAACTTCCACTCTTAATAGTATAATAGACTATAAGTTGTTCTCTGTCTAATAGATATCTGTAGGGATAGGGACTAGACCTGTGATTTCATTGAATTAGGGAACTTCTGAAGAGGCAATTCCCTCTGCCAGTTCCAGTCAGCATCTTCTGTGCATCTGATTATCTTAGTGAGTTACTTAGAGCAATGACTCTGTGGGTCACACAGCCAATTTATATCAAAGGCAGGACTTGAACCCAGGTCCTCTTGGCTTTAAGTCTGACTCTCCACCTACTTTGTGCTATCACTTTGTTTTCTTTAGTGTAAGTGGAGATGTTATTTTTTAAAGGGATTTATTTTGCTAAACCCTAGAGAAGACTTCACCAAAGACAGCTCTCAAAACCTTGAAATCCTCTGACTGTTAGCTACCCCAAAGAAACAAGACAGCTGTCTAGTTTTCATTACCAAAAGAGAGCTGATATACAGAGGGAAATAAATACATTGTTACCAAGAGGCAGCAAAGTACTCCCTAAAACCAAACATTTTAATAAAATAATATGGTATTGATTTCTAGTTTATTGATATTATCTCTCCATTTTTAGTACTTTCCCTTCTAACATTCTATGAATGTAACATGATATTATATTTCCATTAAGATACGGGAAATCTTCTCCTATTTTGATATGGACCAACTTTTGGGACCAGAGTGGGACATTTATCTCATGATTATCATCGCGTTACTATTGGGAACAGTCATAGCTTACAGGCAGAGACAACACCAAGCAATCCGGAGGCCTCCAGGGCCTCGGCCAGCTCCACCCCCTCAACAGGAGCCTCGACGAGAACAGCAGCCTCCTCAATAACAGCTTCCCTATGGAGCCTTGACCATCGTCAACCATGAAGGAATGGGATCTGTTTGTTGAGAACACTTTCATCATGATTAGGACTTTGGATCAGTGGCCACCTCCCAAAAAGAGGCACAAAGAAGCATTTAATTCTTAAAGCTGCTTAGAATCTGATGCCTTTATTTTCAGGGATAAGTAACTCTTACCTACACTGAGTTGAATGTTTGTTTCAGTGCCATATGAAATAGTAGTTTTCATTGGCTTTCAATTATTTTTTCCTGGAAACATATGTGAGATACTCAAAGTAATGTCTACTGTATTCACTTGTCTTTCTTAAGTTGTGTTGGTCATTCTCTTAGTATGCAAAAGTCCTTATATCAACTATATTAAGGTCTTATGCATTGACACTAGAAACTGATCAATGTACAAAAGGAAAACCCAATTGCAAGTTCAACTTTTTAACATGTTTGAAAGTTTAAAAACAGAACTTGCTTTTTAAGTAAAAAGAAATTACGTCATCAAAGTGTTCCAGAACTGTGATAAATGAGATAAATTATTTTACTGATCCATATTGCAAATGTACATATCTACATATTCACATTATTTTAAAAGGAAGGGTAAGAGCTTCCTTATTCCTGATATTAGTCACACTTTACAAGCATCTTATTAATTACTTTGGGTCCTGCATAATTTCTCTCCTCCAAAGATCAATGAAAAATTAATGTTAAAAAGTTTTATGTGAATTTCCTTTCATAAGAAAAGGAAATCTGTAAACATAGTGAACCATCTCCTTGCTCTACTATGTGATGTTACCCATCATCCACCCAAGTGTAATTTATTTATTTTGGGTACACAGAGCTGTGATACGGAAACCAGAGGATGGATTAAATGTGAGAAATCAGAATACAATGTCAGGCACTCTGCATGGTGTGCAAAAGTTGAAACATTTGCTTCCAGAATTTACTTCCACTTGCATTTCATTTTGCACAAGCACAGAAAGATAGTTGGATCAACATCCTGAATCATTAAATATGAAAGATCTTTGCCAGGAAACAGTGTATGGTGAATACCATTACAATATTAAATTCAAATGGACAAGAGAACTAAAGTTTGGCTAACCTCAGCAGTTGAAGAAAGCCAAAGCCTTTTAAATTTTTGAAGGTAGATTCTCTCCCCTGCTGGTTTGTCAGCACATTGAAAGATGAATCGCTTACTTAACTATCTCATTTTTTTATTATCTTCCCACAGAGAGCATTGGGATACTTGATATTATCCCCAGTTCGAATTTTGCTGGGATCTCAAAACAAACCAAGAACTTGGTTTTCTTAGGACGAGAGAATGCATGTGAATTAAAACTTCACTAGATTTTTGTTATTAGGAGATGTGAGCACTAAAATAGTTCAGCTTACTGAGAAGGCTTTTTCCTTTCCCCAGCAGACCTCAGCCTATGTAAACTAACTTTGACACTCTTTTCCCATAATCCATTATCTGTGGTAATCTATAAAAAGTTAATTGCTTCCATTGTGGCATGGCTTTAGTTTCTCGGGCTGAGATTTTGTTTAGAAATGGATTTTTTCAGTCTCAAGTGAACATAAAGACTTTCAGCTGAAGTTTTATATTTCTCTGTTACCAACTGGATCAGCAAGCTTTCCTTCCAGGTAACTTGCTTCTAAATTAAAAATGGGAAACCTTGGAGATTTTTCCCCACAAAAGTTAAAATGGTTGCTTTGTGAAGTTCAGATTTTAAATACTAACAGAATTTATGCACACTCAAATTTATCAGTTTGATTGTTGGTGGGACTGTCTTCCTCCCTGCTCCTTTCTTCCCTGTACGCCCCCTAAAGGTAGCTGCAGTGTAATACAAGGTGAGAGACCACACTTCAGTGGAGTGGAACAGTATTGAATTTATTTAAAAAGCCAGACTTTAAGATTAATATAAATTCTAGTAACTTGACTTAAAAAAAATAACCTCTCTTAAATTTTAAATTTGTTTCCCCTTAGGATTTTTACTTCATTTCCTTTCTAGAAGTGCTGTAAGAGTCAATTCTGTTATGCAGAATATTCATTACATAAAAGGCCGGATGGACAAATCACAGCCTTATTCACCATTTAATAAATTATTTCACATCAGTTCCCCAATTTCCATATCCCAATATCCTTGATTAAATAAAAAATATCCCACGTCCCTTTCTCCGTGTCTCTTCATTTCCTAATTTCCTCTGGTGTCAGTACCTGCAGGTCTATATAATTCAGTTCATTTGCTGTATTTAAAGAATCTATGGAAGGGAGTAGACTTTGCCCCATTTTTTCTCTGGGATAAGGAAGTTTGGTTTTAGTTTTTTCCCTAAAACAATAGTCAACACTAACCTAATCAAATGGCATCCATTTGAATAAAATGACAGTAGCAGAAGCTAGTTAATGTCAGTGACATTAAACTAACTCAGGGATTCAGGAGTTTTAATAATAGAATTTATAGGTAACTGATATAGTATGGCTTCATTTCTCCATGGTAATCCCATGCTCTCCTGATCCATTTTGTATTGTATCTTCTTCTGAGAAAGAGAACAATAGTAGTACTTTAAGCATATTTACTATTGTACATTTAGTTTGCTGACTTCAGATTCTTGAGTATATCCATCATATCATTCATTTTATTTCACTGTGGTGGTATTGGGTTTTCCATTTTTCTCCCATTTTTTTAGTAGGTCTTACTTTTGGTTAACGTATAGTGGCAGAGAAAAGAGAGATCAAATGACTTTTATTCAAAATTCATTATTCTATAAATCAAATTGTCAATCATTAACACTTTTGAAGATCTGTAACCTTTCTGCATATAAAGGTTAGTATGTGACTTTTTTGTTTTACTGCTAAACTATTTGATTTCATACCACTGGGAAATTTTGGAAACTTCCACCAGAGACCTAGTGATACTCTGATGATTTGTTTAATTAAAGAACTATTAATGCCTCCAGGAAGCTAAAAATTATTCATTATAGATTTTTTTTTCCTCCCCACTTTTTTTCTTTATTCCCCTTCCTTCTTTCTATCTTTGTTCTGCCAACCAGTAATTCAGAAACTTGCATGCAGATAGTCTTAAAATGAATACCACAGCAGTTTGTGTGTGTAGCATGTGCAATTACATTCTCACAAAAAAAGAAAACCTCACCTGTATATAGGTTTGGATTCACATTTCAAAACAAAGTACTTAACAAAAAACAGCCCCTTTAGCTGCCAAAAAGAGAATTGTGAGCTATGTATTTCCCCTCCAACACACACACACACACTCACCAGCTGGTATTGTTCATTTTTGAAAATGAGTTTAATGTATATTGCATATTATTATGACTTTAAGGATAGAGCAAATAACAGTAGCAAAAGCAATGGAACTTAAAAGATTCTATCTTCATGTGAATTTTTCATCATGCTTGACTTTCCAATTAAAATGGAAGTATAAGTTTACTGAATGCAATATTGTCCAAGGACCTTGCTGGTCTTTAAATATATAATATTTAATGAAAAGAAGCTCAATAAATTTCTCCTTTGATCTTCCAAGAAAGTTAAAAGCAAGATAAAGAAAAAATTTTCAACATATTCTAAAGTGTCTGTTTCCACTAATACAATTCAAATTTAGTATATTTAAAGGAGAGATTAGGTGTATATAAGGAATCTTATTTGTACCATTATTTTCCTATTTAGACAAACGAACTGACTCTGTGTTCTATTTCGTACAAAAATAATTACAAGGTTTGGTATGATCAAGATAACCACTATATATATATATATATATATAACTATATATAGGGGAGGCAGAAGTTATAAAAGACCATAAAATATTATCAATTGGCATTGTGAAGAAACAACATGATAAGCTTTTTGTAAATTTATTTTGTATTTTTTAAAATGCAGTATAAAGGTTGGTGAAGTGTAATATAATTGTGTAAACAAAAAAATCCTGTTAATAGAAAGATGTACAGATTCGTTTTGTACTATATCTTGAATCTTGTGAAATAAAGATTCCACCTCTGGTTAGCCTATATGCTCTAATGTACCTTAGTCCTAATAACTTTTATTTAAAATTCTTGGTTTTTTTGTTTACATCTTTTGAAGAAAAATTAGAATCTCAGAAGATCCTGGAGGGGAAGAAAGCATATTCAAACTCCAGGCAATTTGATTCTTTTATTCACTTCTGGCTCCTGACCCTCACTACCCCCAACTAAACTTCAGCATCCTGAATCTAATAAATTATCCTACGAGCCTGAATCAGCCAAGAGGGCTTCTTGCATGCATACACACATACAAATATATATTTCTATTCATAGCTCTAGATCAGGGCTCTTTAAACTTTTTCCACTCGTGTCCCTTTCAGCACTTCTTAAACTGTGGGTCAGGACCCCATATGGGGTTGTGTTAGATTACATAATTACATATGCCCACTGGGGCATAAAAAAAATCCTTCATTATACCTGAACTAAGTGCAAGTGCAGTACTCAGTAGTAGAATGGTATAGGGAGAAGAGGAAGAGAGGGACACTCGTCTTTAATTCTCACTTCTGGTATATTTGTTGCTTTGGGGCAGCATGGTTTTCACAGGGGCAATTCCCATAATTCAAGTGTGATGATACTAAATCACCAAGGCCCCCTTGCCAACTGCCAACAGGACCCAAAATAAGGAGCCTTAGTGACAGCAGGCATTGCTTGATCGGTGACTAAATTCTCATGCAACACAAATTCATTTGTTGTACCATCCTTACTTGGATTTTGATTTTACTAAAGTAAGATCTATTTCAGTTTTGATAATTGGTTATGGCCCAGCAAAGAACTGTAGAATCATAGAGGTGGAAGGAACCTCCAAGGTCATCTAGTCCAATGCTTTCATTTATTGATGAAGAAACTGATGCCCAGAGAGGTTAAGAAACTTGCCCAAAGTAACACAGTGTCACAGTAAGCAATAGAACCCAGGTCCTCTTGATTCTAAATCCAGCCCTCTAATAACTTCTCACCTGGAGTATTGCAATAGCTGCATAATTAGTTTCCCTACAACAAGTCTCTTCCTATTCCACAAACTTTAGAAAGTTAAGATTATACTAAAGTGCTAGTCTGACCATGTTGTTTCTCTAAACAAACTCCACTGTTTCCTTATTTCCTTTATGACAAATCACAGTCTTCTGTTTAGCATTTAAAGCTTTTCACAACCTGGCCTCAACCTACCTTTTCAGCTTTATTACACATACATAGCAGTCTAGTCAGATGAGGCTTTTTATTGTTCCTCAAATACAAATGTCCCATGCTACTGGAATCTAAAGTTACCTTCAAGGCTCAGCTCAAACACTGCTTTCTACATGATGTGTTTCCTCATCCACAAGGATAAGGAACAGCAAGGTGGTCCAGTGGGCAGCTAGACAATGCAGTGGATAGAGCACTGGATCTGTATTCAGCAGAACTTATCTTCCTGAATTCAGATCTGGCCTCAGACATTTAGCAGCTGTGTGATCCTGGGCAAGTCACTTAACCCCGTTTGCCTCAGTTTCCTCATCTGTAAAATGAAATCGAGAAGGAAATGGCAAACCACTTCAGTATCTATGCTGGCTACTAGGCTTCTGGACTTTACATACTACTCTAGAATTTTGCCAGGAATCGACATCAAGCTTATCAAATGACAATTTTCAGAACCTGACCTTTCCCCTCTTAGAAATTCAAGATATTTTGTCTTTCTCCAGTCTTCTAGCACACCTCCTATATTGATTCAGCCATATCTTCCACATACTCTTCAGTAACCTTTGGTGAATTTCTTCTGTTCTAAGAAACAAACTCATTTAATGTTGCTGGTTGTTCTCAATACCCCTTCGTCTATGTTAGGTTTCAGTTCCCTCTTAACCAAGTTTATTCCATTCTTTCCGATATGAAAATAATTTGCCTTGACAGAGGTGGAAGCATCATTCACCCCCAAGCACTGGATTTGTCCCATTCTTAATTCTTTTACCCTCAAACATAGGTAAAAGCATCTTTTTTATTGCCCCTTACATATTTTTCATAAGGTTCAACTCATTTTGTGCCCTAACCTTCCTATACAGTAGTTAAGAGTACTCTTACTGTCTTGAAGGGTTAGCATTTCTCTGGACCATGAACCTGACATTCCCCAACCTAGGGTGCCTTCCTAATATTCAACACCTGCTGGGGTAGCAATAATAGAAAGCTTTCTCAAGTTAGGAACGTGGACAGGTACAGCTTATTCCATGGTAGTCTTCCAGAGTGTATCCTTTCTAGTCAACTATGCTGAAAACAGGAGTCTAGGGTAACTCTGATCACGAACATCTCTCATTCAATACTACTGGGAGTTGAGCTGCTATGAAATGGAGAACTGGGTCGATTCAGATTTGGCGCAATAGAGTCAAACAAGGTAATTTTAAAAATAATAATAACAGCAGTTATATAGCATCCTAAGGTTTGCAAAGCATTTCACAAATAATATCTCATTTTATCTTCACTACAACCTAGGAGGCAGGTCCTATTATGTTTTACAGATAAGGACTCTGCTAAGACAGATCTTGCCCACAGTAGTACAACTAGTAATTCTCTGAAATTGGTTTTGAACTCAGCACTTCCTGAGCCAGATCCAAAACTCCATCCACTGTACTGTCTAGCTGCCTGATAGAGCTAGGGAGGAAAGACTGAACACACCACCTAAGGAAGTACAATGAAGAATCTCAGGAAATAGTTTTGTAATTTTTTGAAGGTTATTGGTAAAGAACCATACTTGATCTCCTACCTAGTGGGACTCTCAAGAAACACAACTTGACACTTCCTTATAGGTTTCCCCAGTCTTTTGGGGGGGGGGGAGGTGATGAGGGGAAGATTAAGAAAGTGGTTTAGGCCACTTCCTGGTGGCTTCCTCTGTGACAAGAATTTCACTTTAGGAGATAACAGCCAGGAAGACTGGAGTAAAAGCCATAGAACATAGATGTTATGATAAAACTTTATCAGAGTCAAAAGCATCATGTCCTATCATGACAGGACAAACACCTCCCAATGTTTCGCCACAAAATGTCTTGGGCCCACCCCTCTTCCTTCGCTCCTTTGACAGTGATTAGTTTTCCCTAAAAGGAAACAGTGCTCTGGAGATATGATTTGACCTCTCTCCCATTTCCCTGATGTAGCTTCCTGCTCACCTAAGGCCATAAAAAGTTGAATTTACATACAGTCATGATTCCTCTGACTTGGTGGATTTCTGAAGCCCAAATGAGTCTACATGTCCTTTACCATATCCTGCCCAATGACCAATGACTTTCCATATGGAGACAAGAGGGAACCACATCCAGAGAATCTGGGTACTGTGTTGTTGCTCTATATCCTTGCTATGTTAGGGCCAAGTAAACATCCTCTTGTTAACAGTTTAAATACTGATGGGTGCCTCAATTCATCTCAACATCAAACCTGAACTGAGTATTGGCATTAGAGTCATAGACTGGGACCTTGCAACCATGTCCTAGTCTGCCCATTCTTGGCAGTTATGAACTCTACAATGACACAGTCCCTTTCTGCTCATATTCCCATTGCTTTCACTTCACCAACGTGTTCTGGTTATTTATAACTAGAGTAAAATTAGTGATGCAGTGGATAAAGCACAGGGTCTGGAGTCAGGAAGCATTCAGCTCAAATCTAGCTGCAGACACCAGTTATTTGATCATGGACAAGTCACTTAACTCCCATTTGCCTCAGTTTCCTCAGCTATAAAGTGGGGATGATAGTAACAACTGCCTTGAAGGGTGGCTGTGCGTATTAAATGAGATACTGTTTGTAAAGTGCTTATCCTATTGCCTAGCATGTAGTAGCTGCTGGATGAATTCTTATTCCATTCCTGCTTCACAATTCATCCTACAATAACAGATCAAATCATCACTTTCTCTGCCTTCAGAGAGACGGAATTGTCAGCAGGCCAAGAATTTATTGGACCTTCTATTCACAGCAGAATGAAACTCTCAATATCATTACATTATTGTTTCATTGCTAGTATATGGTGTTTCAGGAAAACATCATCTGTGTCCTGCTACCCCCAGAACAATGTGGGCTTCTCAAGAGGTAGCGGGTTCCCCTCCTTGGACATCTTCAAGTCACTGAATGGTTTCCCTTTTGGACATTTCTTCCACCTGTGACTAGGATTTGATGGTGTCTGAGGCCTCTTCCAACTTCCAGTTCTCTGATATCACTGTCATTTCCTTCTTCCACTGTTACCCCCAAACTCATCATCAATAGTTTTCTGAAGAAGAGAACTAGAATGTACAAAATATACTACATATCAAATGAAATACAGTCATCCCTTCCATATCCCAACTCTCCCTATCCCAGTTTCTGTATATCTCTGGGATATCTGGCTTGAATTAAGGGGAAATTTTTGATGCAGGACTGAAGTTCAGGAGAGATTGAGAGATTTATCCACAACTATAGAAAATGCCATCTAAGTAGCTTAAATGATTTGTCAAGAAGTCCCTTAAGAAGAAATCACTCTACACCAGCAATAAAAAGGACCACAGAGGATAAAATGGACAATTTTGATTAAAAGTTTTTTCAAAAACAAATCAAATGCAGTTACAATTAGAAGGGTGTGGGAAATTGTGAGAATTGAGTGAACCATACTGATGGAATCCTAATAAAGCTGCCCCCAGCCCCAATATTCTAACTTCGTTATAGGCCCAGTCCTACTGAATAACAGCCCCACTGTACCTACTTAGCTCCACCCCTTCCCCACCCCACCAATGTCCTAATTTTTTCATATATGCCCACTGCTCAGTGGAACAACAGATGTGTCCAAGAACTCCTAGTCCCCACAGAAACAGCAGGTATGTTCATGTGATGGGAACCCAGCTACTGCCTCTACCTCATCACTGCCCCCAGACCCATTCCCACAGAAACAGGTGTGTTCTTGTGTTCAATCACAATCACATCATCCATCCTTCCCAAGACAGGTCCACAATACCTAACTATCTATCTTGACCAGCCAGGACCACAATAGCTGGCCAACTGGAGAGCAGGATGAACAGAATGTTTAACCACTGAACCATAGATGGGATTCCTCCTCCATTACCTAATCCCTTAACAATCTCCTGCCTTTTTAGTATTCGTGATTTCTGTTATATAATTGCATCTTTACCCTATAAAAATCCGTCTTCCTTAGGTTATAAGATAACTCCAAAAGACTCATGATGAAAAGGGATATCCACATCCAGAGAAAAGAACTACAGGGTCTGAACACAGGTTGAAGCAAACTGCTTGCCCTCTGTCTTTTGTGTTTTGTTTTGTTCCTTCCTTCTCATTCACTCCATTGGTTATAACTCTTCTTTACAACTTGACTAATGTTTAATGAAAAGGTATTTGTAGAACCTATATTTGATTGCATGCATCCATGGGGTGGGGGAGGAGAGGGAGAAAATTTGGAGCTCAAAGGACTGTGGAATTGAAATGTTGTAAACTAAAAGTAAATAAACATATAATACATTTATTTTTAAATCCATCTTGCTTTGTTTGAAGTTGCTAGTTCCTCTTGGAACTTAGCCCACTTCACAAGAGGTGTCAATCTCAATAAATGCCTATACTTGGATTAGAGGTGGTCTGACTCTGAATGCTTTGAGATGGTTCCACCACAACACATCATGAAACCCCAGCAGTTTTTGGGTGGGCAGAGCCCCCACCCCAACAGTTTTTGGCATCCCTGGGTTTAAATCGCAACAACACTAACTCCATCTTGTGACTCAATTCTGGATCTAGTTCAGTTCCCTTTCAATTCAAGAATGGGTCTACTCTAATTTCTGAATTGCGAAAAAAAAATTTATTCATTTGGGGAAATCGTGAGAAAATTTTATTGCACTGTTTTAACCTATTCCTGTGTAGTTGGAAAGCTGGTAGAGACCTGTTATTTAGAGACCCTTAACTAAGAAACCCGGTCAGATGCAAAGATTGATGGAAGATTTCTCACAATTACATATCTCAAGCAATCCATATGTCTTATCTGAAAACTCACCCTATACTGATCAATCAACACATATATACATGTATGTACATACACATATGCACACAGGTATACACACACACACACACTATTCTCTCCTAATAAAACAAGGTTAAGAGGGAATTGAAATCTATGACACATAAACTGGAAATCTTAACAAAAGACAATAAATATGACTTTGTAAAAAAAAGAACCCCACCTACTACAAGAAGCCTTTCCTGATTTCCCTGGGCTTTCCCTTTGCCTGAGTATCTCCACTTTATCCTGTCTATGATTTGTTTGTATGTTTGCTTCTTGTCTCCTCCATTAAACTGTGAGAGAGGTCCTTGAGAGCAAGCTCTGTCTTTTGTCTTTTTCTCTATCTCCAGTACTTAACAAAGTGCCTATCATAATAGGTACTTAATAAATGTTTATTTACTATTGACTGACACTAAAATTATTCAAGACTGACAGGCAACTACAAAAAAAAAATGTGTTGAGGTATCCATTGGAGGAAGGTGTAAAATGCTCCCCTAAGGTACTCATTAGTCTTAGAAATTTTCCTGTCAAAGTCCAAACAAATGGATTGTCTGTTGATGTGGGAGTATTCCAGGTGCTCCTCTTCACAGATATTACTGGACTAGTTGAAGCCAGCACCACCCTGCTAAGCCTTCTCAGACATGCACTCAGGTACAAAGGATCACAACTTAATTCTGGGTTCCTCTGACTCAAAATAGAAAACTTTTTCCATCACACTATGCTAGTTTACCAATATGACACCCATGAATGATGAGTTGGACCCAGAACTGAGTTAAAGGAAGAAATGAGGCTAAATCAAGTTTATGGAACTGCACAGCTCATTCAATAATCCCAAACTACTCTTTACTGCAAAAGCCAAGTTCACAACACCGTGTTTTCCCAGCGATACTATGTGGCAGCAAGTCATGAAATATTCCCTGCTTTTGAAAGAAACAAAACTTGAAATAACCCAAAGGGCAACAAAAATAATCATGGCAAGCAATGACAGGCACGTGTGAAGTCATATACAAATCATGCAGGATAAGAAAAGAAGATAAACAAAGCATGTATAAAGAACGAGACAAAACCAGACAGTTCCAGTATCTCAATCAACACAAATTTCTTAAGCATCTATTAAACACCAGGAACTAGACTAGGGTCTGAGAATAATCCAAGGACAAAAATGAAGTAGTCTCTGCCTTCAAAACACTTTACCATGGGAGATAACCGGTACACACATAAATAAATACAAGGTAATTTTAGGAAAGAGATAGTAATATAACTGAGTGAATCAGGAGAGGGATCAAGTGGGGGCTGATGCTTGAGCTGAGCTTTGAAATAAATTGGAGATTCTAAGAGGTAGAAGGGAAGATGGAGTACATTCCAAGCCTGGGGGAAAACTTGGACAAAGGACACAGGAATGAAAAGATGTAATGTCCTGTTTAATCAGCAGGAGAATAGCAGGGTCAAGTCCTATGCTTAAGGAATATCTCCAGTGCTTTTGAGGAACACTTAGAGAAAATTTATGAAGACAATATCAAGAATAGCACATGATGAAAAGGTATAGAAACACATCCTCCTTTGTCTAGGGAGCTACTGATGACACAACCAATGCCCCCAAATACTAAATGTTTCTGCTTCTTTTGACTCTTGAATTCATGAAATCAAAAAGAGATAACACTCTGGGATCTTCTGTCACTCCTCCGAACTGGTCTGTTTCTTTTGAACATAATATTGTGATATTTCACTTGTGACTCCCATCGCATCAAATCTCAGGGATAGCTATAAAATCACTTTATTGTCTTATGTTAAGCTTTCCAGTTCATTAGTCATGGATTTCAATTCCCTCTTAACATGTTTTATGAGGAGAACATGGTGTGTGTATGTAAGCCTGTGTGTATACACATGTATATATATTTGTTCTTTGTGAGAGTTCATTATTCTAGTGTATAAGTAAGCAAGAAGAAACTAATATATATTGAAAATAAATTATATATATATGTACATGTATTACATGTGTTATATGTGTGTGTACTTAGATGTTATTTGGAGGAACTAATTATTCTAGTATGTAAGTAAGCAAGAAAAAGGCTAATATATACTAAATAATGTAAAGCTAATAATATGCATATACATATATATGTGTGTATATTTGCTATTTGGGGGAGTTTATTATTCTAGTGTATGAGTAAGCAAAAAACTAATATAGATTAAATAATACATCCTAAAAAACTAATAATATGTATATATGTATACACATGTGTGTGTTCTTTGGTGTTCATTATTCTAGTGCACGAGTAAGCAAGAAAAAACTAATATATATGAAATAATATGTGCTAAAAAACTAATAACATACATGTGTGTACACATATGTACATGTATTTGCTCTTTGGAGTAATTCAACATTAATCTAGTATGTGAAGAGGCAAGAAAAAACTGATACTAAAAGCTACTAACATATATGTGTATGTATGCATGTATGTGTATGTATTTGTTATTTGGAGTTTATTATTCTAGTGCATGAGTAATCAAAAAAATTAATATAGACCAAAAAAACTACTATGTGTGTATACACTCACACACTTGTGTCTGGATGTTTTTTGGAGGAGTTCATTATTCTAATGTATAAGTAAGGAAGAAAAAACTAATATATACTAAAAACTAATAATATACATATATAGATGTGTGTGTGTGTATGTGTGTGTGCATTTGTTCTTTGGAGAAGTTCATTATTCTAATACATGAGTAAGCAAGGTAAAAATCTAAGTGGTTTTTTTTTCATTCTGTCCCTCTCAAACAAATCCCTTTCTTGTCATTGACCTTCAGTAATTTCTCTGTTCCTCTTTCTACCTATGTCGTTTTGCCCACTGATTTCAAAGCCACTATGATTTCACATGGCCTTGAGTATGGGCTCAGAAAGATGTAATAACCTTTAAGTTCATTATAAGAATTGACATATGTGGAGCTTTTACCAAAATCCTTTTTTGTCTTCAACCTAATTTCCTTTTGGCTCAGGTTAATTACTTTTAAATCCTGGCCTGTAGACTTATGTTGAATTATGCTGAATTTAAACTCTGAAAGATACCAAATCATGTAAAGCAATTAATTGAATTATACACCAGATATTCAGTTAACTGTGACTTCAGAATACGGTGACATGACATGATTACAACTTTTCTTAATTCAATTTGTTTTTCCTTCATACTTCCTTTTATATCTCTGTCTAAATGAATCAGTCCAGGTCACAGGATTTTAGAACTATAACAATAATAACTAGCATTAATACAAACTTTATGGTTTGCAAAGCATTTTAAATATATTATTTCATTTACACTCATAACTATGCTGTGAGGTAGATACTTCTATTATCACCATTTTCTAGATGAAGAAACCGAGGATGAGAGAAATTAGGTGACACACATCCAATAAATATCTGAGGCAGGATTTAAATTCTGGTCTTCCTGACTAGAATGTCAGCACCCTAGCCACCACAAGAGAATTTAGAGTTTATTTATCCAGTGCCTGAAGTTACAAATGCGGAAACTGGTTTTAAAGAGGTATGGTAATTTCTCCATTGTAGTAAGGGTCCCAGCTGGAATTTGGACACAGGTCCTCTTGCTCTAAGAACAGCTAGATGGGGGCGGTTAGGTGGCACCACTGCGCCATCTAGAATAGAACACTGACCCTGGAGTCAGGAACCTGAGTTTGAACCTGAGTTCAAATTTGACCTCAGACACTTAACACTTACTAGCTCTGTGACCTTGGGTAAGTCACTTAACCCCAATTGCCCTGCCTTCCCCCCTCCAAAAAAAAAAAAAAAAGAACAACTGGATGTTGCAGTGGATAGAGCACTGAGCCTAGAGCCAGGAAAACTCATTTTCCTGAGTTCAAATCTGGCCTCAGATATTTACTAGCTGTGTGACCCTAGGCAAGTCACTTAGTTCTGTTTGCCTCAGTTTCCTCATCTGTAAAATGAGCTAGAGAAGGAAATGGCAAACCATTCTTGTATCTTTGCCATGAAAACCCCAAATGGAGTCAGGAAGAGTAGGATGCAGCTAACAAGAACAACTTTTTACTCTAAATCCAGTGTTTTCAGTAAACCACAGCTTTTTGGGATAGATTTTTTTCCTTCTAATGAGTCCCACCATAGATATAAAGCCAGGTAATCAAGAAAAAAAGACTTTTTATTTGAAAGCATACATACCACTGGGTTTAATAAGGGATTAAAGATTTAAATAACAGTGAAAGAAAAACCAGGGGAACATCTCCTACCCACCTTCCCTCCAATGCCTTGAAGCAGATTTATTTCAAGATATGAAAACACCAATGTTTGTCTGACTGGGTTTCCCCTATCTTTCCCTAGTACTACCCTAAACATACTTTCTTAGCACTGATTAATGAAACTCTCTCTCTCTCTTTTTAAATGAAGTCCCTAGAGGCCTGTAGGAAGCATTACAAATTGGTGTTAAAAAAAAAAAAAAGTATATGGCAGTATTCAAACTGGGCTTATTTCCTCTTCCATGACCCAAGGCAAGGTTCCTGTAGAAGCGTTTCTCCTACTTGTACTCATGTTTATGTTTTCTATTCTCCCTGTTATTGACATGGTATTTGGAAAAGGCTCTTAGGCTGATAGCATTATTGCTTGACATTTTGATATCCAGTGTAGAAGGACAGAATGGATGTCACAAATAACACACTGGATTTTACTGCTTAGCCAGAGAGGTGAAAACAGAACTTGGTATTTTCCCCATGGTCACATTTGGATTCAGAAGAAATATGTTTTTTGAGCTGAATTGGACCCACTGGAGCTATGGAGGATAGCCTTTATTATCACAAAGGTGAGAGGTACAGTCACTGCAGAAGCCTGAAGCTTACTTAATTGGTATTTATCTTCTGTTGATCATCTGAGACTCTCAGAGAGCTTTGAAATTAATATACTTCATAACAGAATGAAGAGAGGTTCTTTGAAGTTTTCAGATTAGTCAACTAAAGAAGAAAAATCCCAGGGATCTTACCTTAGGCAGGAAGTTAAAAGTAGGTTGGACTCTTAGGATTTAGGACTCCCCCACCTCTCTCTCACTTCCAAGAACTCTACTAATAATAGCCCATATATCTATAGTGCTCTACAATTTCATTTCTACAAAACCAAAGCTGCAGTCACTGCACCTGGGACAAGAGGCAGGGAGGGAACAGAGGCTTAGCTGAGGTGATGTCTAGGGAGTGGAAACCTGCTTTGGGAAGGTTTCTATACTGCTGAAGAACTGGCTAATACTTGATGGGAAGAGGTGGCATCCAGAGGACACCAGGAAGTATGCCTTTGGACATTACGAATTGTCTCTGTTGTTGAAGGAGACAGTGCTGCCATGAGTGGGGCTTGGAAATAGGAGATGTGCCCTAGTGCTGTGCTATTCCTCTAAAAGGATTAAAATGCTTGGTATAGTAGAACATGCCTATAATCCCCACTATTGGGGGAACCTGAAAGTGATAGATTGTTTGAGGTTAGGAGTGCTAAACTGCAGTCAGGCTAAAGTTGATTGGGGTCTGCACTAAGTCCAGAACTAATATGGCGAGTCCCAGAAAGCAGGGGCCCACCAGGAGGAGTGAATCAGACTAGGTCAGAAAAATAGAGCAGGATCCCTTCAGATCAGCATTGAAATCAGACACATGAATGACCACTGTACTTCCAACTCAGAGAGATAGGAAGGGTCAGTCTCAACAACAACAACAACAACAACAACACATATGTGAATAAATAAATAATAAGGGTGAAGTCCCAGTGACTCGGCTTTAGTTATATCTCAACTCATAACAGCCCTGCGAGATATATTGTAAATGTATGATTATTCTTATTATATAGATAAGAAATCCAAAGCTCATAGAATTTAAGTGGCTTACCCAAGGTCATACATAATAAGAATGTAGAATTTAAATTTAGGTCTTCTAACTACTAAATCCAATTCTCTGTCCACTATGCCAGTATGCCCTGGGTAAGATCCAACATCATGTAAGTGCAAAAGAGGCCACAATTAATTTCATGCAAGTAGATTATGAAGAAGTGGAGAAGTTGCAGGGTATCCTGGAAAGTCCTAAGAGTCACAAGACCTAAATTCAACCCTCAATGATGCTATTTGCTAGTTGTGTCTTCAGGCAAATCATTTATGTCTTCAGGGCCTCAGTCTCTTAATCTGTAAAAGGTATTAAAATAGGTGATTTCTGGCCTAGCAGGGAGAGTTGCATATATTATTTAATATATTCTTGTTAGATTAAATTGAATAAAATTCCAGCTCTGATGTGCTAGATTTTAAGGCATTTAACAAGGTGCCAGAGGGCCAAATGTGTACCTCTATGACTGTTGATTAAGTTCTTTGATCTCCAACTATTTTACACACACACACACACACACACACACACACACACACACACACACACACACACATCCTCCAAAAGTACATTTAATCAGTACCTTTTATGTTGCAATCTCATGGGATGTTTCATGAAATACAGACCTAAAAATTCAGGAAAGGAGAGATGGGGAAGTTTTAAGGAGATGTAGCATGCTTTAGTTAAGGATTAAAAGACCTAGGTTCTAGGTCCAGCTGTGCTCCTCTGTAACTAGTCATGTGACTTTAGTTAAGTCACATAGCATCTTGGGGCCTCAGCTTTATCACTTATAAAATAACATTGAATGAAATTATTTCAAATGTCCTTTCCAACTCTAATATTCTATTATTCTAAAGTTTGTTGGATACCATGAAAGAAATGGAAATAGCCTTGCATTGAGAGGAGAGAGAAAGAAAGAGAGAGAGAGAGAGAGAGAGAGAGAGAGAGAGAGAGAGAGAGAGAGAGAGAGGACTGTCTATTGTATCCTAAGAATGCCTTTTTCATAGAAGTAATTGTTTCCAAAAATTGCCAATGATCATACTTATATTTTGGAATAATGATATATTAAAAATTCTTAATGGATGAAATGCAGGATTGACAGAGTTTAAATAGAGAAAGTACTCAAAGCATCTATAACTCAGTAGAATTTTTGAAGGGGCTTAGGAAATATATAAAAGCTTTAAAGGGGGAACTTTAAAAAGTATAACTATCTTATGCATAGAAGGTACCTAATAGTTCTTTAATTTAATTGAGTTTTAATTATTTACTTTCCTATATGTAAAGAGAGAGAATTGTTTTGAAATTAAGGTCTTCCACAAATTTTCTGAACAAAGCATAAGAATGGGAAATTTACCAATTTTTTTTTATCAAATGCTGAACTCTTTACCTTTATGCTTTAGAACCATCCTTTTAGTATGGCCCCATCTGCCTTCTCTTTACCAACTTTGCAACTCACTGGACTCATGTATTTTTCTGTTGATATCCAGGAGACAAGACAAAGGATATATTATCTCTTTCCCCAGACTGACTAACAGCCCTAGTCCAGACCCTTTTCCCAAGCCCCTTCAAAAATTCCACTGAGCTATAGATGCTCTGAGTACCTACCCTATAAATATGCCCTATGAATTCTTCACTTACTTTCCACCCCCCTTATAGATTTGGTAATATGAAATTGTTATTCCAAAATAAAATTCTGATAAAAAAAAATTTTTTTTTACATTTCTTTGTGATCAACACTATGTCCACTAGAGGTCACCAGATATCTATTCAGCCAACAGAAGCCCAGGTGTTGTGGCTGACCACTATAGTACTACTTTTATTTTGTAAGGTCATTTAATATTTTTATTTTTAATGTAAATTAAAATAAATATTAAGCTCCAATTTATTGGTTCTTCTTTTTTTGTCCAGAAAGGAGAAAAAAATCTCCAGACTTTTGTCCATCTTTGAATCCACTCTTGCCTACTCCCTTCTCCATTTAGTGAGCAAATCAGTCACTAAACACCTACTGAGTACCTATTATGTGCCAGGCACTGTGCTAAGCATTGGAGATACAAAGAAAGGCAAAAGATAGTTCCTGCTCTCAAGATGCTGACAGTCTAATGGAGGAGACAACCTCTAAACAACTACCTACAAACAAGATATAAACAGGATAAATTGGAGATAATCAGCAGCAGGAAGGCTTCACATTTAGGGGGATTAGGGAAGACCTTGTAGAAGGTAGAATTTCAGCAGGGACTTGAAGAAAGCCAGAAATCAGGAGGCAGATATGAGGAGGAAGAGAATTGTGTATATGAAGAACGTCTTTGAAATGCCCCAAATCCAAACAATGAATGTAATAGTCCAAGTGTGAGGTGGTGAAGGCCTGCTCAAGGGTGGTGGCAGTGACAGAGGAGGGAAGGGGGCATGTTACAGAGTTGTCACACAGGCAGAAAGGACTACCCAGAGAGTGGAACCCTCAACAATAATAGGAAAGTTAGAAAGAGGGGAAGAGTTTAGGTGGAAAGTCTTATTGATTCTTCATTCATAATGTCTCTTTTGGTCATTACTTCCTTTCTATTCCCATTCCCACCATTGTAGTCTAAATCCTCATGACTACCCACCTGGATTGTTATAATAACTCCATGACTTGTTTCTTTGCTTCTATTCTGTACCTTCTTTAATTAGTCCAGAATATTACTACCAGATTAATCTTCCTCAGAAACAATTTTTATCATGCCACTCCCTTATTAGGAATCTGTAGTGTTTACCATTACTTGTATTATAAAGCCAAAACTCTTTTTTTTTTTTTTTAAGAGAGTGGACCAGTGATTTTATTGTTACAGAGAATTCCTAGAGAAGGCAATTAATTGCCTTGATTAGTGCAGGCTGGCACCTTCTCAGCAACTCACAGCCTTCGAGAATTCCTGAGGTGACTTGCCTAAGGTTATTGTTTTTGTTTGTCCTTTGTTTTCCTTTTTTTTCTGCAACTTTATTTTGTTTAATTTTTTAATTTACTTTTAGTTTACAACATTCAGTTCCACAAGTTTTTGAGTTCAAATTTTCTTCCCCTCCTCCTATCCCTTCTCTTCCCTCAACCCTGCCCCCAACCCCACCTCCTCCACCCCCCCACCCCATGGCAATATGCAGTGTGATATAGGTTCTACATATACCTTCACATTAAATATTAGTCAAGTTGATACCTCCTAGTAACTCCATTAAAATGAACAAATACAAGCAAAACAAACCAACATGTTGTCTGTGTTCATATGAAAGAAAATTACCTTAAAAAGCTGTTTAAGGGGCGGCTAGGTGGCACAGTGAATAAATCACCGGCCCTGGAGTCAAGACCTGAGTTCAAATCCGGCCTCAGACACTTAACACAAAAACTAGCCTGTGACCTTGGGCAAGTCACTTAACCCCAGTTGCCCTACTTTCCCCCCCACTCAAAAAAAAAAAGAAAAAAGAAAGAAAGAAAGCTGTTCAAAAGTGAAATGGGTAACCCTGGGACATGAGGTTCATAAGACTCACAAGGAGACTTCAAACAAAAGCAGGATGCCAGCTTCTCAAATTGGGTTTATGTAGATGAGATTCCCATACAAGTTGGACTAGATGACTTTTGAAGGCCCTTCCAACTCAGAGATTCTCCAGATCATCATGAATATCTCAGTCAGCCACATTTATTAAGCAACTGCTACGTGCCAGGCACTGTTAAGCCCTGAGGATGCAAATATGAGGAAAAGATAGTACCGGTCCTCAAGAACCTTACGTCCTAATCGGGGAAGCCAAAGTATAAAAGGTAACTGAAAAGTCAGGACAAAGATATCAGTTGTGTGAGTAGGAAGAAGGGGGCAGAGGCAAGAGATACTATAGAGAAAGAATCAATAAGATTTGGCAACTGATTGGATATGTGGGGCAAGTGAGAATGATGAGTTCAGGACAATCAATCAACCAGCATTTATTCATTGCCCACTATATGCCAGACTGAGGTTGCAGACATGGAAGTGACTGCAACCATGGTGGTACCATTAACTGAAGTGAGGAAGTTCAAAAGAGGGGTGGGACGGAGCAGGGGAGATAATGAATTCTGGTTGTGATTTTTTTTTTCTTATGATGCTTTAGAACATCCAGTGTGAAATATCCAGTAGGCAGTTGGTACAGAGAGAGACTAGACCTAGATATTTAGATCTCTCAAGTAGGGATGATCATTAAGCCCATGGGAACTTATACTGAGGTTCCTGAGAGAAAGAGTGTAGAGAGAAATGACCCAGAACTTGTAGCATACTCAGTTAGGGGGCAGGATATAGACGAAGAAAATAATCAAGACAGAACAGTGCCACAAAAACCAAGAGAGGAGAAAATGTCTAGGAAGAGAGAGTGGTCAGTCAAATGCTAAATAGAAGGCAAGAAAGATGGAGACAGATAAAAGAGCTTCTTTGGCAATTAACAGATCCTTGGTAACTTTGGAGAAAGTTGTTTTAAAATAGTGATGAATTGAACTAGTGGTGAATGGAAGCCAGATTGCAAAGGAAGCTGGAGGCAAGGAATGGAGTTGTTTGTATTTGTTTGTTTGTTTTGTTTTGAAGCAATTTGACTGGAAAGGGGATTATGCTTTGAGAAGATAGAGTTTAGGGAGTTTTGTTTTTGTTTTTGTTTTTAATGCTGGAGGAGACATTCGTGTTTGCAGATGGGGGGGTCAGGGGAAGAGAGAGAGAGAGAGAGAGAGGGAGGGGGGAGGAGAGAGAGAGGAGAGAGAGAGGAGAGAGAGAGAGAGAGAGAGAGAGAGAGAGAGAGAGAGAGAGAGAGAGAGAGAGAGAGAGAGAGGAAGAAGGGGGAAGAGAGAGAGAGAGAGATTGAATATTAGAAAAAGGAGATAGTGACGGGGGTAATATTTATCATCATCATTGCTATTACTTTACTGATATTAGTGATTACCACCTTGAATAAATCAGTTAGATTTTTTAAACCAAATTTTTATCATGTTAGTTGCTTTTTGACTTCTTGCCCTTCAGTGACATAAAGCCAGCTCAACACACTTTGTACTTGGCCATTTTCCATCCCCCAGGCAGTAATAAAATTTTATAGTATTTGAATTTCCAAACTGGAACTGAAATAAATATAAATGTAACACACTGGAATAAGCAATGTTTCTGGGTTTTTTAATCACTTTATTCATTTCATGATGTTAGGTCACTTTTAAGTCAGTCAAGTCAATGTTTATTGAGCTTTAAGTATCCAAATTGTACCAAGGGCAATAAAAAAGGAATAGAAAAGTCTTTACCCACCTCTAGCTGTGACGTCAGGACACAAGTAGCCCATATGCAGAAGCTTTTAGGAAACTTAGAATTTGTAATACAAGCACAACTGTGTATAGTACACATTTATTCCTAATGAATGAAGCACCATGCTTGGAGTTTCACTGGAGTCCTAGCCCCAGCATTGTGACCTTTAATAAGCCATGTATTGTATTGACTGACTGACTCATGTCTCTGTCCTTCCATCTGTAATATGAGGTTATTAGAACCATAGAATATTAACAATGGAAAGGACCCTAGAGATGACCTAGTCCATCCTATGCACTTTATGGAGGAGGATTCTGAGGCCCAGAGAAATAAGGGATTTAATTTCTTAGGGTCTCAGTTTCCTGATGTGCAAAAATGAAAAACTTCTAAAATAGTGAAAGATTCAAGGTACAGAATGAGGTGATTTTTTGAACATAGCCAATGACAGAATTAGTTTACTTGCCTCTATGGGCTTGTTACAAGGAATTTGTTTTCTTTTCCCTTTTTTCCTTTGGAGAGAGAGAAGAAAATGGATTTCTGTTAATTTTTAAAATTTAATTTAAAAAAACAAAATCATTGTGATGGAGTAGAGAAAACACTATATCTGACATCTGAGTTCAAATATTGGTCCTACTATTTAGTATCTATCTGGCCTTGGATAAATCCCTTCATCTCCCTAGACCTCAGTTTCCTCATTGTTAACATGAGGAGATTGGATTAGACAACTTCTAAGACCCCTTCAAATTTTAAGTTCTATGAGCCCATCAAATGAACTCTAAGGGCCCTTCTTGCATTACAATGATGTGATTTTCTAATTCTCTCAAGGGTAACCTTGAAGAGAAAACTAATTCACAAAATGGCAGCTGGGGTGCTCATTTTGACCTGATGTCCCTATAAAAATTCTAGGAGAGATTGGGATAAGCTGTGACTTGTCCCTGCCCAGGGGTGTTCTAGAGCCAGCTTGCAAAGGTTTTTGAGAGTCAGTTGTTAAGTTTCCAGTATGAGTATTTACACTCTGAACAAAAGCTACAAAACAGTGTTTGATTTATGGTTTATTGATTGTTCAGATTTAATCAAATGTTAATAAAAAGAAAATGTTGATAAGGCAGATTAAACTCTAAATGTGTCCACTGTACTTTTTTTTTTTTTTCTGGAGAGAAGGCTGTTAAATATTTACCTGCATACCTCTGTTCTAGCCTGAACCTTCATATAAAAAGTCCTACACACAGGACTGTCTATGTGTGTTCTGGTAACATTTAAATATCCCATCATTTAGGCCAAAGGGGGAAGTGTCCTGAAATGGAGCCAGCAGGTATTTTATGACCTACCAAGCATTCAACCATTTATCCAAAGTGTTGCCACTTTATTATGCTACATGTAAATGTATAGTCACGCTTCTTGACCACGGTGTATGTAGGCTACTCTAGGTTCAAAGAGCATTTTGAAAGGCAGCTGAGAGACGCTTTTCCCCATCATTTGCCCCCTGAGATGCAAATGGAGAATATCCAACTACATTATTTAAAGCAGGTACATTTGGCAGTTGAGTGAAGCCTATGGACCTCTTCTCAGAAAAATGTTCTTATGTGCATAAAATAAAATATGTAGGTTTACAAAAGAAACTAATTATTTTGAAATATTATTATTAAATTAGAAAAAATAAAAGCACACAGACTCCAGATTAAGAAACCCTTTTTTAAAGTTTGCTGAACTTATAGTCAAAGGACTTGAGTTCAAATTCTAGCTCTGATATTTCCTACCTATGTGATCTTTGTGCCTCATCTGTAAAATCAAGGTGTAGCACTCAGTGAACCCTGAAGTAATTTCTAGCTCTAGAACTAAGATCTATAGCTCTACAATCCTGGGTTTGAAAGCATAGTGTGGTCTATTGAAACACTTGGTTAAGAGCTCAAGTAATTTGTGTTCTAATCCTGGCCCTACTTTTAGTAGGTATATGGGATCTACAGCAAGTCATTTCTCCTCTCTGGTGATCCCATTTTTCATTATCTGTGAAATGAGCACAATGGACAAGCTGATAGAAGGTTCCTTCCAGTTCTAATATCGCTGATAAAATACACCCTTGATTGAAGGGTGGTGTCTCTGAAATAGAAGCCCAAGTGTCCTCATAGTGGTGAGGTCATGGTGCACAGCTGTGACCTATTTCAAGCAAGCAGGTGATAGCTTTTGGTCTCCTCCTATGATTTTACTTCACAGGGAGAAGGAGACCACTTAAAGGCTGGCTCAAAAAGCAATTTGAGACCCCCTGACTATATAAAAGGAGGAGAGGGAAGGAAGGTTTTCCTCAGAAAACAACCCAAAAAAATGCCTTCTTGTTCCCACAAGAAAATAACTTTTAGTGGGCAAGGTTTCGGAGTGAGGATACTTAGTCACCTCTCTCCAATATGGCCACTTTGTGGCCAGTGTCTAATTCAGTCATTTCTGTCTTGGTTCTCCTGACACCTAGATGGGGACACAACAAACAAGTCGATCCCATATCCCTCCAACTGCAGAATTGTTTTTCCTGTTGGAAACATAACTGGAAAGAGAAAAACAATAAAAGGGTGTAGGTTCTCATAACTATCACAACTCAGCAGATGCCAAGTGTTCTCTGCCAGCTGGAAATGAAAAGGATTTTTGGAGGGGGTGGGAAGGAGGGCTTTATGAAGGGAATTTGTCAAATAGAGAATTAACCAAGCATTTTGCTGGAATTATCTCCCAGGGTACTGACAAGCTTGGCCCAAATTATTAATATAATAAATGTATGAACAATTGCTGGTGGATCTACAGCAAGGTCATTTACATGCATTATATCATTTGACCCTCACAACCCTGTGAACACAGATAACACAGGTAGCAACCCTGTGAAATAGGTAACCTCCCATGGTTACAGAGGAAGAAACTGAGGCTCTGAAAGTTTGAGTGATCAGATGGCCAGGAGCATAAAGTTAGTAACGTGCTTGGAAGCAGAATTCAAACCAATGTTTTCCTGGCTACAAGTCCAGCACTCTGGCTTCTACTCCATACTGGAGATATGCATTGGGTTGTGTCCATAACAATAAGCATCTGATAGCATTGACTGATATTATGTTTTTCAAGGACTTTTCATGTTTTCATTTTTAAAAATGGTACCTTGAGGCAGAACCACTTCCTTCAATTATTGGATCCTCAGAGATAGCTATGGGGCACATAATTTGATTTCACAAACACTGATTAACTGCCTGCAAAGCATCTAGGTGGTCCAGTGGATAGAGAGCCAAGTTCAAATCCAGCCTCAGACACTTACTAGCTGTGTGACCCTGAGCAAGTCATTTAACCCTGTTTGCATCAGTCCTTCAACTATAAAATGAGCTGGAGAAGGAAATGGCAAATCACCACAGTATCTTTGCTAAGAAAGCCCCAAATGGGGTCACAAACAGTTGGACACAACTAAATTCACCAAACAACAACAACAAAATATGCAAGGCACTGTAGATACAAAAAGAGGAAAATTAGACAATCTCTATCTGCCCTCATGGAGCTTACAATGGAGTGGGAGTGGGGGTGGGGATGAGAGGCATACAAAAATAACCATAACACAAGTTAGATTAAATATGTTGATGAAATCAGACATCCACAGATCAAACTTCCCTCAAGGATACTGGTTCAGGAGACCAGAAAAAGCCTAATGGATTAAGTTAATACCTGAGCTGGCCTTTGAAGGAGTTGAAGAATCTCAGTAAGTGAAAAAGCAAGTATGACACAGTCTGTTCCAGCCACAAGGGGATGGTGTGTGCTAAGGCACAAAAGGCATAAAGTAAGACTGGAGATGTATGTTGAATTCACAGTATGAGGAGATTTGATTGCAAAGCTCAGGAGTTTTTATTATTTTTTATTCCTTTGTTGAAGGCAGTATCTCACCTCTGTTACTTACAGGCTATGTGACCCTAGGTAAATCTCAGATGAGTTTCGTTATTTGAGGCTCCCTGAGCCTCAGTTTTCTCATCTGAAAAACTGAGACGTGTGAGCACATATCTCACAAGGTTATTCTGAAGACTGAATGATAATAATATTACTAGCTAATTTTATATAATGCTTTAAGGTTTGCAAAACACTTTACAAATGATCTCTTATTTTATTCTCACAATGACTCTGGGAGGTAGGTGAGATTATTATTTCCATTTTATAGATAACTAAGTCCAGGCAACCAGTGCGGCCCAGGGTCATACAGCTAGTAAATATCTGCAGCGGGATTCAAACTCAGGTCTTCCTGAGTCACTCTATCTACTGTACTACTTATCTAATTAAGATGAGACAATACTTGTAAAGCCCTGCACAAATCTTAAAGTTCTATGTAAATGTGAGGTTAGTTTTTTGTTTTTTTTAATTTAGTAAGCAAGGGAGAGCTGCTAAAATTGTTTGGGTATAATTGGATCTAAATATTAGAAATATTGCATTGGCAGTGGTATGAAGGATAAGTTGGACTTAAGGGTGACTGAAGGCAGAGAATACTGTAGGTAATATAATGGTACAAAGTAGAGATGATGCGGGCCTGAACCAGGGTCCTTGTAAATAGAGGTGGGAAGGTGGGAAAAGAGATGAGACAGATTTTAGAGGAAGAATCAACAATGTTTGGCCACTTACATATTTTGGGAGTAAGGGAAAGGGAAGAGTCAAGAATGATTCTGGGAAGTCATTTAAGCCTGGTTCCTTGAGTAAATGGTAGTGCAAACAACAGAAATGAAGAATTTAAGGTGAGCAGGTTTAGGAAGGAAGATGAGGAGTTGAATTTTACATTAAGAAAGAACAAAACAAAACAAAAAAAATCGTACATTATGTATGAGTTAGACCACTGTGGGGCAAGTTACTTTTACCCTAGAAATGAAATTGCTAATGGGATAGCCAGGCAGAAGTACCCAGAAGGCATTTGGGAATGTAGGACTAGAGCTCAGTGTAAGGGTTAGAGAGATAGATTTGGAAGTCATATGCATACGTGATAGATTAGAGGCAAGAGGGTAGATGGGATATTTCAAGGGAGAGAAGAAAAGGATCAGGCTATTTGACCCTAATTCACATAGACAATTCATCTGGAAGATTAAGAAGACAGAGAAAAAGAGGGCCAAGAACAGGGTCTTTAGGGATTGTCACATTTATGAATTGAGAAGAGAAAACGGAGACTGAGAATTAGCTTCCAGAGATGAAGAACTAAGATAGATCTGTGTCATAGAACCCAAAGAAAGAGAAGACAATCATAGAAGGAAGGATAGCCAACAATTAGAGCCAGCATGGTGTAGTGAGAGATGGGATGGGATGATGGAAAAATTACTGGAATTGGAGTCAGAAAACTAGGTTCCAATTTTTGCTCCGTCCCTTCCTATGTACTAAACATATGACCTTCAGCAAATCATTTAATCTCTCTGATCCTTAGTTTCTTCACATATAATTATTTTTGTAAGACATACTTCATAAGATTGTTGTGAGGATTAAATAAGAAAATATATATAAACTGTTTCATAAGTAAAAAACCATTGACATCAATGTTATTATTGTTGTAATTGTTATTATAATGATTGTTGACAATCAATTGTTATAAATACCATAGTGTTCTATCCAAAATTCCCTATACAATATGTAAAAGTCCCTCTGATGAGAACTTTGTTCTAATATTTATGCTTTTTTTTTTTAAATAAGGTAAAAAATTCTTGCCTTGTCCTGGGTTGCCCCATTCATACTAACATAGACAATGGCTGATAGTTCACAGCTGGTTCACAGACCTGGGTTAAATCCTTGAACTTGGTCTTGGAGTTTAAAAGCAAATGCTAAGACCCAGAAAAAATTATCATCCAAGTAGGGAGGTTAGACAGAAACAAGTGCTACACTCAGGGACTTGGTTTCTTGGTGAGAAGTCTACCTAGCTATGCACTCCTTTCAGTGAATTATGTCCATCAAAGAAGTGGTGGGAGATGAAGGGAACCAAAGGGATAAATTTCTAAATCAAACAGGAAATGGAATCACAAACAGCAGCTAGGGACAGAACCACAGTGAAGGAGCAGACCTGGAACTTGCCCTTCATTGGGTCTGTGAATTAAGGGGATTATGCAGGTTTGGAGAAAGGTGTTGAACCACCTTAAGGCTGTTCCCTTGCAGGGGGCCCATGACCCAAGCAAGGGAGGTATAAATTTAGAGAGTCCTAAAGCTCCCTGGAGGGCAAGAATGTGCTGGTAAATATTTAACAACTAGTTCTCTGGGGGAAAAAAAGGTTTTAAGTTTAAAACTTAGAAATTTAGTCTCCATTATTAATAGTTTCCCTGCTGCTTTCTTTTTTCTTCAATTTATTTATTTTTAGTTTTCAACATTCATTTACACAAGATTTTGAGTTACAAAATTTTCTCCCCATCTTTCCCCTACCCCCATCCCAAAATAGCAAACCTACTGAATACCCCTTCCCCCAATCTGTTCTCTCTTATATCCCCCCTCATTCCCCCCAACTTTCTAGTAGGGCAAGATGGATTTCTACACCCCAGTGCATGTATATCTTATTTTCCAGTTGCATGTAAAAAAAGTAATTTTTTAAAACATTTGTTTTTAAAACTTTGAGTTCCAGATCTTTTCCTTCTTCCCTCCTCACCCACCCCCACTGAGAAGATAAGTGATTCAAAATCGGTTGTACGTGTGCAGTTTCACAAAACATTTCCATAGTAGTTTTATAGTGAAAAACTAACTATAATTCCCTCCATCCTATCCTGCCCCCCACTTATCCTATTTTCTCCTTTGACCCTGACACTTTTCAAAAATGTTTGCTTCTAACTACCCTCTCCCCCAATCTGCTCTCCCTTCCATCATTCCCCTTCTTATCCCCTTCACCGCTATTTTCCTATAGGGTAAGATACCCAATTGAGTGTGTATATTATTTCCTCCTTAAGCAAAATTCAGTGAGAGTAAGGTTGACCCATTCCCTTTCATCTTCTTGCTCTTCCCCTCCATTGTAACAGTTTTCTCTTGCTTCTTTTATATGAGATACTTTAATCTATCTTTCCCTTTCTCCTTCTCCCAATATATTCCTCTCTCACCTCTTAATTTTATTTTTTTAGATATCATCTCTTCATATTTAACTTATCCTGTGCCCTCTGTCTATGTATACATGTACATACATATGCACACCCTCACATATATGTTTATACATACATACAACCTCCTATACATACATACATATACATATATGTGTGTGTATACACACACACACACACACACATATATATATATTCCCTTCAACAGTCCTCATACTGAGAAAATTTTCATGAGTTACAATTACCATTTTTCCATGTAGGAATGTAAATAGTTCAACTTTAATAAATTCCTTATGATTTCTTTTTCCTTTTTACCTTCTCATGCCTCTCTTGCTTCTTGTATTTGAAAGTCAAATTTTCTGTTCACCTCTGTTTTTTTCATCAAGAATGCTGGAAAATCCTCTATTTCATTGAATGATCATATTTCCCCCTGAAGCATTATACTCAGTTTTGCTAGGTAGATGATTCTTGGTTTTAATCCCTAGCTCCTTTGACCTCTGGATTATCATATTCCAAGCCCTTTGATCCCTTAATGTAGAAGCTGTTAGGTCTTGTGTTATCCTGATTGTGTTTCCACAATACTCAAATTGTTTCTTCCTGACTGCTTGCAGTATTTTCTCCTTGACCTGGGAACTCTGGAATTTGGCTATCATACTCCTAGGAGTTTTCTTTTGGAGATCTTTTTCAAGAGGCAACTGGTAAATTCTTTCAACCTCTATTTTGCCCTCTGGTTCTAGAATATCAGGGCAATTTTCCTTGAGAATTCCTTGAAGGATGATTTCTAGGCTCCTTTTTTGATCATGGCTTTCAGGTAGTCCAATAATTTTTAAATTATCTCTCCTGGATCTATTTTTCAGGTCAGTGGTTTTCCCAATGAGATATTTCATATTACCTTCTATTTTTTTATTTATTTGGATCTGTTTTATAGTATCTTGATTTCTCATAAAGTCATTAGCTTCCATTTGCTCCAATCTATTATTATTATTATTATTATTATTATTATTATTAAGGAATTATTCTCCTCAGTGAGTTTTTGAAATTCCTTTTCCATCTGGCAAATTCTGCTTTTTAAAGCATTCTTCTCCTCATTGGCTTTTTGGGCCTCTTTTGCCATTTGAGTTAGTCTATTTTTTAAGGTGTTATTTTCTTCAGTATTGTTTTGGGTCTCCTTTAGCAGGCTATTGACTCCCTTTTTATGATTTTCTTGCATCATTCTCATTTCTCTTCCCATTTTTTCCTCTACTTCTCTTACTTAATTTTCAAAATCCTTCTTGAGCTCCTCCATGGCCTGTAACCAATTCATATTTTCCTTGGAAGCTTTAGTTGCAGGAGTTCTGACTTCATTGTCTTTCTCCCATTTCATGCTTTGATCCTTTTTGTCCCAAAAAAAGGATTGTATGGTCTGTTTGTGCTTCCTCTGCTTGCTCATATTGCCAGTCAATTACTTACTTTTGAGCTCTTTGCCATGGCAGAACTCTGCTTCCAGATTGCAGAGAGCTATGTTCCAAATCACTGGGGTTTTTGCAGCTTCCAGAGCTATTAGGAGGGCGCCCTCTCTGCAGCCTCCACAAGCTCTGGCACACTGGCCACACACCCCAGGATCACCACCAAAGACCACGATCCAGATCCAAACAAGAGTGATTACCTTCTGAATGGTCACTTGTTCTCCTTATGATCTGCATGCTCCAAAGGCAGCCACGCAGCAGCTGCAGCTGTCGTGCCTCTGTCACTTTCTCACCCTGGTGGCAAGGGCCAGACCACACTCTTCTCCACCCAGTTCCAAAAGAGTTCCCAACTGACCTTTTACTTTCTTCTTGGCGTTTATGGATTGAGAAGTGTGGAATCCACCAAAGCTGCTGGTGATTCACTCTCCTGAAGTCTGCTCTATCCACCGCTGGTTGGGGTGTCCCTGGGGCTGTAACCTTGTGGCTCATGTGGGACTGTGCTTGGCTCTCAGGCCAGTGTGACAGACCCTGTTGGCCTGCCAGGCTACCTTCAACGAGAGATTTGTTTCTCTCTGTCACTTTGTGGGTTTTATGGCTCTAAAATTTGTTGAGTCATTTTTTTACATGTATCAGAGGTTGTGAGAGCCAGAGCCACACAGAGGTCCTGTTTTTACTCTACCATCTTGGCTCCGCCCCCACCCCCAACCCTCCATTGCTTTCTTAAGTCTAGATAATCACAAAATATCAAATCAAGCCCTGATGTTTGCTCATTTCAGAGGTATAGATGCTCACACTGAAAATTCAACAATGGGTTCACAGGAGATAGTTTGAGTTGATTCTAGTACTGGAAGGGGTGTTGCTTTATTTCCCAATAAACCTGTGTGTGGAGGAAGGGTCGACAGGCTAGTATATGGAGGACCTTATAAGTACATGGGGGAAGGTAAGGTTTACCAAGAGGAAAGGAGAGTTATTTTGACTGTTTATGGGATCAAGTATGAATCCTCTGTATTTTGCATTTTTTGTCATGTTCTATAATCAGTGTTAACCTGAGTACTAATGTCAGACCTAGGGAACCCTTTCCTTTTTTTGTAGAGAATTAGACATCAACCAAGGGCAGTTATTTGATACAGTAGGCAGAGCATCTGGCCTGGAGTCAGGAAGCCTCATCTCAGACAGTTCCTAGTTGTGTGACCCTGGGCAAGTCAAGTAACTCTATTTGCCTCAGTTTCCTCATCTGTCAAATGAGCTGGAGAAGTAAATAGCAAACCATTCTAGTATCTTTACCAAGAAAATCCTAAATGGGGTCACAAAGGGTCAGATACAACTTTTAAAAAGACTCAAAAAGACACGAGCCAAATTCTGATCCTCCTAGAGGAAAACATAAGCCAAAAAGTAACTTTCATGAGAAACTCTCCCAAATTGAATTCCATTACTATAAACCCAAAGCTTCAGTTCTAGGTCATGAGTTAGATAAGAAAGGTCAAAAAAGATGAAGACTGAATAGAAAATATTGACTTAGGCAATTCGAAGTCTTCTTATAATCTTGTAGAGAACATTTTCAGTGAAGTACTTAGGTAGATCGAAAGCTCTTCTTAAGCACTTACTATGTATTATGCTAAAAGCAGTGGTAACAATTGCAGAGAACTGAAGAGTGAATAGGTGGTAAAGACAGTGAACATAGATTGAAGCATGGGAAGGGGACTTCCAGGTGTGCCCAAAGAAGGCAGTATTTACAAATTCTCCAGAATAGCCACAAATCTGCCTTAAAATGTGGCCAAAAGTAAAATTAATAGCAGAGGACTAAATACCAGAGTCATTGTTGAAACCCACTAAGGAAATCAGGTGGCATGTAGGAAATCAAAAATGGTGGGAATGGTATTCAGGAAGCATGTGAGGTGACTGGGATATGGGGTGAAGCTTATGAGGTAGGAGCTTCCTGAACATCTGGATTCAGGTCCCGAAAAGAGCTATGATTTAATAACAATTAGCAACAAATTCAATAACATTATTTTTCCTATTCATTGTGAGAAAGGTTGGGACTGGATTTGTTTTTTCGAGTTGAAAAATTTCAAATGGTTGATGATGGTAATTACTATTGATTCATAATACCTCCTGGTCCAGGGCATTATGTGTATGATGTTGGACTCAATACTATCTTTGACTAATGGAACATTTTCTTATTAAAGGTTGGCAAGTCATCTGTTTCCTGTATTTTCCTCTCTCTTCCTGAGACTTCAAGCTTATCTGTGAATGACTGTTACAAAAGATTCCCTCTATCCATTTGCAGCCACAAAGTTTGAAGTCTTTATTCTTTTTTTTCCACTTCTTATAATTGAAATCTATCAGCTTCCTCAAACAAGGAAACTTGAACCTCTTTCAAGGAATCTCATCTGATTAAAATCCTGCTTGGAATGGTAAGAGCCATCCATATTTTGAATTGTAAATAAGCAGACAAGCAGCCTGTACTGAAATTGGATTTCTCACAAACAAACCCACAAACCAGAGTCATATTTTCCTATAATGGCTAACCTTTAACTTGAATTCCCCAGCACAGCCTGATGAGAAAAGCATGGGAGTCAGGGAACAGGTTCTATCTGGAGTAGCTATATAACATTAAATTACTCTCTTTTCCTCAATTTTCTCATCTGCCAGATTGGGATATACATGTATTTCCCTACCTACCTATAAAAGTCACTAAAAGGAAATAAATAAGGATATAAAAGACTAAAGTGAGATAATAGCTTGAAAAGTATTTTGAAAAATTAAAATCACAGCTAAAGAATGAAATTCTTTTTTTATCGCACTCTTAGGATAGGCACATCGATCAGTCAGCAAGCCTCCCATGATTTTACCTAGAGTTGTAGTAGGCAATGACTATTATAAAAACAAAAGCAAAAAAAAAAAAAAGAAAATGAACAAAACCATGTATAGTATATAGTAATACGGAGGACTGTATAAGTCCTTGGGGGAAGATAGGGCTTAAAAAGGAGTTATTTTAGCTATTTGTGGGTTTGCGTATGAACCCTCTGTACCTTGCAGTTTTTTTGTCAAATTAAATAAAGCATGTTCTATAATCAGTATTAGCCTTAGTACTTGTCTCAAACTGCACAACTTGGCAGAGGTAGGGGTTAAAATTAAAATAGTCCAAATTTCTTCAGGCTACAGATATGTTAGACTAGAGACAGGCTGATGATGGTTTGTTGCCATGGGTCCCATGACAAACAGAAGCATGTACAGGGACAACCCTACTTTTTTCTTGGTCCACCGGAAATTCTTTGATCGGACTACAGGTTCTATGTTGTGCAGGCCTGGTAACGGTTACAGTACAATTAAGTGTTGAACTGTGTGATACTGAATCTAACTACAAAGGAATTTTAGGATAATAAAAATTCATATCAGCTGGAGTGGTTGGATAAGGCTCTGTAGAGGAGGTGGAACTTGAGATGGCTTTTGAAGGATGGTTAAGATTGAGATAACTTATAGGTACACAGCATTTAAAAGTTTGCAAAACACTTTCCTCACAGCAACTATTTTTGCAAATATTGTTACTCTCATTTTGAAAGCACCCCTTAACTTGGGGGTTCCTTCCTCTGAGAAGCTCTAACTCATATCAACACAGATCCATTTGAGGGGGGACATCCTGACCCCAAATAATGAGGGTCAATTTTCTCTGTCTCTAGTTAATTGCCCCAACTTGGAATAAAATTTAGGGCAATCTCTAAATCAAAGTGTAGTTATGATTCACGTGTAGGGTCTCCTCAAAAGTGTATATGCATTTACCTTCTAAAAAATGTTTTGTTCAGTAGTGTCCAACTCCATGTCCCCATTTAGGGTTTTCTTAGCAAAGATAATGGAATGGTTTTCCTTTCCTTCTCCAGCTCATTTTATAGAAGAGGAAACTAAAGTAAACAGGGTAAAAAGTGACTTGCCCAGGGTCACACAACTAGTAAGTGTCTGAGGCCAGATTTGAACTCAGGAAGATGAGTCTTCCTGACTCCAGGCATGGCACTCTATCCATTATGCCACCTCGCTACCCTTATCACTGGGGACCAATCAGGACAATCTATGTCATCCTTGTAAGACACATATCATATTACAAAGCCAAAGTGCTTGGAGGAGTTCCTCTGATTACTCTTGTTACATATAGATTCACAAATAGCTCATAAAGGTTAAAGCACTTGCCCAAATTCACATACCAGTAAGTATCAGAGCAGAAATTAGAATCCTGTTCTCTCTAGCATTTGTTCTACTTATACCGTGATAAAGTTTTCTTTATAGCCTGAAAAAATGGAGGATATACAAGAATTCCAAGATGGAAGGAACAGTGCTGGATTGGAATGCTATTCAATGGATTAGACTCAGGAAATGAGCATAGTGTGTTACAGGACAATGAAAATTCCAGCTTGGCTAGAGCAGCAGGTGTTTACTAAAGGTGAGGAGTAGTAAAAATTTCAAGATTTAATAGAGAAGATGAAGCCAAATGATAAAGGACCTAGAAAACCAGAAAGAGGAGTTTGAACTTGATTTGATAGAGAATAGAGAAACTTTGGAGGTTATAAAGCTTCAGAGTAATGTGGGAATTATATGATTGACAGAAAGCAATCTTTTAGAAAGATTAGTCTGGCAGTATATATGCTGGATGTATTGGAATGATGGGGGAAGGAAGAAAAACCATAGATAAGGAGTTATAGTAGTTCAGGGGTGAAATGATGACAGATTTAACTAGAATGGTGATGGTCTAGGAATAAAGAGGAAAGGGAAAATCAAAGAATCATTTCTAGGAAAAAATAGGACTTGTTGACAAACTAGTTTAAGGAAATGAAGAATACATCAAAGGTGGTTTCAAATCCAGATGAGTCAGACAATAATGATGCTATTGGCAAAGCCTGGAGAGTTGGGAGCAGAAGACTGAAAATAAAATTAGTTTAAGGTAGAAGATGACAACATGAATGGAATGATTATCTAATTTGCAGCTGACTGACTCAAAGGTGGGAAAAACAGGTGATGTGTTAGATAACAGAACTAGGATCCAAACAAATCTCCATAGACTCAAAGAATGGACCTAAAGATAAATGTAAAGTCCTCCATTTAATATGTTTTTTAAATGAGCAACTGAACAGAATCAGGGAAACATGATTATACAGCACTTTATGTGGAAAAAGAAATGGGATTTGCATGAACTGCTAGCTCAGTTTGAGTCATCAGTGGAAATGACAGTTCAGAAAACTTATTGTAACTCTCTGGCAAATGAGGACAGATGCACCAGCTTCAATCTCAGATACTTATCAACGATTTCCATATTTCTGCATTGCTTCGTCATATAAATCCAGCAGCAACTGAATTTAGTCCATATCTAGGGCATTTAGTTCAGCTCATCCACAAAAATCCAAAGCTTCAAATCAGCATTTAACCATAGAACATTTACTTATTCAGGACAGAAATGGGAGAGAGAAGGGGTTACTCCACCACCTCCTCTAGAAAAAAAAAATCATTTAGGAAGTATTTATTGCCCATCTTTCTGGTGAGTACAGTTATAAATCCCTCCCTCTTCCCACCATAGTTTCATCTCAATCTCCACCAAAAAAGGTTCATATCCATTGGGATAGTGTGAAGGAAGAGTCAACTGTCTGGGGAACACTCTTGGATGAGTCCTATGACAGATACAGCTTTTACATCCTCATCTTCCAGGCTGTTCCACCTGTTCACCATATTTCCAACCTGGCCCCTATAGATCCCAGCTTGTCTTAGAAGTGCTAATCTTTTGCCCTGGAAACAGTTGTTTCCTGAATATTCCATTCTCTTAGAAGTCATCTCTTCTTCCTCTCCAGTCCTTCTTCCAGCTCTCCTGCCCTGGTCCTTTGTGATCATGTACAATCAGCCCACATTATTCTGTGAAAAGTTATTTTTTTCTCCTAACACTCTCTGCTACAGAACAATTGGTATGCGTCCTTCTTCTTCTTTATCCCTCCACCCCTCCCCCCTCAAGAGGCAAGAAAGGAGAAAAAACTCAGCCATCTGTCAGCTCTTATACATGTCTGCTACACTAATATTCCTTTAATCTTCATTAATTAAAAAAAAAAACGGTGCCAAGAAAAAGGGAGGAGATAGTCATACCATAACATTATGCCCTGCTCAAAAAATATCTGGAGTTTTATGTTTAGTTCTTGGGACTGAAAATCAGTGTTGCATAGTCATAAGAGAACTGTCCTGAGAGCCACAAAAGCCAAGGCTCAAGTCACACCTGTGATACATATTGGCTTATGTGACCCTGGGCAGGTAACTTAACCTCTCCATTCTCTAAGACCACAAATTACAAAGAAGATGCTCACCTGCATTGGTAGAGGGAGCTTCCAGGAAGCTCCCTCAAGCTATGAAATCACAGATCCTGTCTTTATCCCTACCTGGAGACTACTTTTTAGGGGAGATGACAACAAACAGGAACACATATAGGTGATCCCAAGCACAATAACAAGGGTACTCTGAAACTATGCCATATAAGGATCAGTTGAAGAAAATGGGAACGTTTAACCTGGAAGAAGACTTATTGACAACATAATTAAGATCTTCAAATACCTGAATGTTTGCCCTATAAAAGAAAGATTTAATTTATCCTGCTTAGTCCCAGAAGACAGAGCTAAACTAATGAAGGGAAGTTGTAGGGAAGTAGATTTTGACTCAGAATAAGAAATGCAATGGATGGACTAAGAGGAAGTATTGAGTTTTCTCCTCTTCATTTCCCACTAGACCACACTTGGGAATTTTCCATCATGCCCCTGAAATGACTTCATCCTGGAAGATCACTTTAGCCCTGGAACTCACACCTTGGAAGTATCTTCTACTCTTGTAGCCTCTCCCTCTGATTGGGGTACTTCCCAGAGCCTCCACTTATAGTGTGTGATCCAGCCAGCCATCTCTTTTTTTTTATTTCTTTTTTTTAAACAAATGCTTTATTAACTTCTGTTTTACATCATTCATTTCCACCAGATTTTGAGTTACAATCATTTTCCCCCCATTATTCCCCTACCCAACCTCCCAGAACAGTAATCCCACAAGATATTGCTTCCTCCAATCTGCTCTCTCCCATACCTTCTCCCATACCCCCATCGACTTTTCCATTAGAGGAGGGTGAGTCTTTGCATCCCAATGCCTGCACATCTTATCTCCCTATTACAAGCAAAAGAGTATTAATAATAGTATTTATATATATTTGAAACATTTAATGTTACGACCTCAAATTTCAGATCCATTTCCTTCCTCCCTTGTCACCCATTCCTTCTTGGGAGATAAGTAATTCAGTATATGTTGTACATGTCTAGCTATGCAAAACATTATCATGGTAGATATATTGTACAAGGCTGTTTATAATTCCCTCCCACTCATCCCACCCCCCACCTGGTCCATTCCCTACATGATCCTGTCCCTCTTCTATAGTGGGTACTTCCAACCTCCCCTCACCCCAAGGATGCCCTCCCATCCATCATCCCTCCTCTCATCCCCCTTCCCCCTATCCTGCTGCAGGTTGAGATATCCCATTTAGTATGTATGTCATTTTCTCCCTGAACCAAATTCAATGTGAATGTGGTTTTGCCTTTTTAGCCTTCCTTATTCTCCCCCTTCTTTGCAACCACTTCCCCTACATGGGATAGTTTACCCTACCCTGTCTCTCCCCATCTCCTCTTGCCACTTTCCTCTCTCACCTCATAATTTCATCCCTTGAGTATTCTCCTTCCCAACAAATTCAACCTATGCCCTCTATCCATATATAACTGTAACCATATACACACACATTCACATATGTATTCATATGACCACACCCCTTCTTCCATTATTTTCATAGTGAGAAAGATATCATCAGTCACAGTTATTGCTTTTCCATATAGGAATGTAAATAGTTCAACTTTGATAAGTTCCTTTTGATTTCTTTTCCCTGATTACCTTCTCAGGCATCTCTTCCTTCTTGTGTCTGGATGTCAAATTTTCTATTCAGTTCTGGTTTTTTCCTCAAGAATGCTTGAAAGTCCTCTATTCCACTGAATGACCATATTTTCCCCTGAAACAAAATACTCAGTTTTGCTGGGTAGGTGACCCTTGGGTTCATTCCCAGTTCTTTTGCCCTCTGGAATATCATATTCCATGCCCTTCGATCCCTCAGTGTAGAAGCTGCCAGGTCCTGGGCTATTCTGATTGTGTTTCCACAATATTGAAATTGTTTCTTCCTGGCTGCTTGTAGTATTTTCTCCTTGATCTGGGGATTCTGGAACCTGGCTATAATATTCCTGGGAGTTTTCTTTTTGGGATCTTTTTCAGGAGGTGATCGGTGGATTCTTTCAACCTCTATTTTGCCCTCTGGATCTAAAACATCAGGGCAATTTTCCTTGAGAATTTCTTGAAGGGTGATTTCTAGGTTCTTTCTTTGATCATGGCTTTCAGGTAGTCCAATAATTTTTAAATTGTCTCTCCTGGATCTATTTTCCAGGTCAGTGGTTTTTCCCATGAGATATTTCACATTGCCTTCTAATCTTTCATTTGTTTGGATCTGCTTAACAGCATCTTGATTTCTCATAAAGTCATTAGCTTCCATTTGCTCCAGTCTAACTCTGAAGGAATGAATCTCCTCAGTGAACTTTTGAGATTCTTTTTCCATCTGGCAAATTCGACTTTTTAAGGCATTCTTCTCCTCATTGCCCTTTTGGGCCTCCTTTGCCATTTGAGTTAGTCTATTTTTTAAGGTGCTGTTTTCCTCAGTCAGGCTGTTGACCCTCATTTCATACTTTTCCTGCATCCTTCTCATTTGTCTTTCCAATTTTTCCTCTACTTCTCTTATTTGATTTTTAAAGTCCTTCTTAAGGTCCTCTATGGTCTGCAACCCGCTCATGGTTTCCCCTGGGGCTTTTGGAGCAGGACTTCTGAACTCACAGTCCTTTTCCTGCTCTATGCCCCCAAAATAGGAGTCTAGGGTTGCATTTTTCTGTTTCCTTTGCCTTGGCATGTTGCCACTTAATTACTTGACTTTTGGGCTTATTGCCACACTATGGCTTTAAGGCCAGATAGAGGAATTTTCGTCCCGAACATGTGGGGGGCAACTTCCGTTTCTGGCAATGTGTAAACCCACCCACGACTTCCACCCTAGATCACAATCCAGATCCAGGGAGGTTAAAGCAAGAGCGATTACCCCCCAAGACTGATCACTGGATCTCCCTACAAATTTGCAGGCTGGGAGCGGGCGCTGCCTCTGAGAACTACAAAATGGAGTTTGTCCTCAGCGGCTTCTAGCCCCCAGGGGAGGGAGCCGACGCATTCCCTAATACCAGTCCCAAAGTCCATAGGACACTCTTTGTCCCAGGCAAGTCTATGTTGATAATTCTGGAGTCGCCACAGCTCCTGGTGTTCTGGGGTTCCTCCAGCTGGCTGCTGGCCCTGCCGCCCTGGGGCTAAAACCTCGGCTCATGCGGACCTGGGCTCGGCTCAGCTCGGCTCCTGCGCTCTGCGCGCTGCACGCTGCCAGGTCCCAGACCACTGTGCTGGTCCTACCTGCAGGGCTGCTGGGCTGTCCTCAGCGGGAGTTTAGCTTCTTTGTGTCGTTCTGTGGGTGCTGGGGCTCCAGAAGTTGTTCAGAGTCCCCTTTTACATCGTTTGGGGGGAATGTGGGGGCAGAGTGGCTTGGATGAGCTGTTTCTACTCCGCCATCTTGGCTCCACCCCCCCCAGCCATCTCTTTATTTCTCACCAAGCTGAATTCAGATTTGTCCATTAAGCTCCCTCAAATGGGTGCCTTCCTTTTCAGGTTCCTTTTATGTGCTTGTCTTCTTCCCTTGGAATGTAAGCTACTTGAGGGGATGGAGTAATTTTTTTTGTACATATTCCCATTCCCAGTACTTAGCACAACATCTTTCTCATAGTAAACGATAAATGCTTATTTACTGACTGATTTCCCATCACATCAAGCTGAGGTAGGATGACCATTTTTCACAGTTGTTGAAATCACAATTCACCTCTTAGGAAAAGGGTAAATCAAATGACATAAGGTCCTTTTCAAATCTGAGGTTCTATGATGAGTTCAGTTTTAGACATGTTGGATTTGCTTGGCTGAGTGGAGAGATTCTGTAGGTTAAAGATCAAAAGCAGAGATTGAGATCTGAGACATCCATATAGAAGTGAGAATTGAAGCATAAAAGTAATACTACATAATAATAATAATGCTCTCATTTGCATAGTATCTTATATTTGTACAGTACATTATAATTTTCAAAGCACTTTCACTTATGATCTTCACATTATCTGGCTTTCACAACAATTATGAAGTAGACCAACAGGTACTTGGTTGGTTGGTTGGTTGGTGTCCTTCGTTCTGAAGAGGACCAAAATGACATCACTATGCTAAAGCCAAGTTTCATTGTGTCCAATTGTGGTTGATCAGAACAATGGGAGTTCCGGAATGCTTTACCTCAGGTCAGACACAAATACACACACAAATGTGTGAACGTTTGGGGTGCACACTCTAAATGTGTGCATCCTACATTTCCTTTGAGCTGTTTCAATTCTGCTTTGCTCATAGAACATAGCACCTTCTCTGATGTGGGCATGGCATGCAGAGTGGTCCTGTGCCAGTGTCTCCCATGTCACACAATCAATTCCAAAGTTCTTGAGAGAGACCTTGAGAGTGTCTTTGTATTGCTTCTTCTGACTTCCATGTGAATGCTTGCCCTGTGTGAGTTCTCCACAAAATAGTCTTTTTGGCATATGTACATTTGGTATTTGAACAACAAGGCTAACCCATCGGAGTTGCGCTCTCTGAAGCAGAGTTTGAGTGCTTGGCAGTTTAGTTCGAGTAAGGGCCTCAGTGTCTGGTATCTTATCCTGCCAGGTGGTCTTCAGAATCTTCCTAAGACATTTCAAATGGAAGGGATTCAGTTTCCTGGCAGGGCACTGGTGGACTGTCCAGGTTTCACAGGCATACAACAATGAGGTCAATACAATGGCTCTGTAGACCAGCTGTTTGGTAGTCAGGCTAATACCTCTTCTCTCCCAAACTTTCCTTTAGAGCCTCCCAAACACTGAGCTGGCTCTGGCAATGTGTGCATCAACCTCATTATCAATGTGTACATTCCTGGAAAGTACACTACCAAGTAAGTGAACTTATCCACAGCATTCATTTTATACATACATTAGTATCATTTTATAGCTGAGGAAACTGAGGCCTGAGAAGGCTAAATGTTTTGTTTATGATCTCAGAGCTAATCAGTCAGTTTGTCAACAAGCATTATTAAGTACTTTCTAAATACTAAGTGCTGGGGATACAAGGAAAGGCTAAAATTACAGCTCCTGACTTCAAGTTTACATTTAAATGAGAGAGGCTAGGTACTAGGCTCATAAATGGAGAGTTGATAGTAAGCTCAGAGGGAAAGGTCCTCAGAGGGAAGGGTAGCCAGAGGGATAGGGAAAGTTCTCCTACACAAAGTGGGATTTGAACTTGGTCTTGAAGGAATCCAGGAAAGCAGGCACAGGTGAGGAGGGAGGACATCCCAAGTATGGAAGACAAGCAGTGTAAAGGCATTTAGATGGGACATGAAGTGTTTTATTCAAGTAACTGCAATGAGATTAATTTGGCTAGATAAAAGAATAAATGAAGGAAAGCAATTTAGAATAAGTCTGGACAAGTAGATCAGAGCTAGGCTGTGAATGCCTTTAAATGCCAGGCAATGGAATTTGTATTCCATTGTAGAGGTAATAAGCAGTGGAATGACATGGTCCAACCCACCTACATTTTAGGAATATCATTTGGATATACCTAAGAGAATACTTTACATAGAGCTGTTGTAGTGAAAGCTTGATTACAGAGAATTAAGAAGGTAAATGGATGAGTAGGAAGGAGAGAAAATGGGTATAAATGGTTAGTTTGAGGAATTCAGTAGTAAAAGAAAAGAAACTTGGGCCGTAGCTAGAAAAAAAAAGATATAAAAATCAGCTAGGGCACAGGAGGCCCTGAAATGTAACCTCCCTCACAAATGTTTTTTAAACTTTCAATCAAAGCTCTCATTGTAGGAAACTCTCTGACTAGGAAGAATTCCAGAGAAACCAGCCAAGATGGCCTAGCAGGAAGAAGCAGTCCAGCTGATCTCTTTCCCATAACTATTCCACAAAAATGATAAAGTGGACCAAATCGTTACCAGTAAATGTAAGAGAAAAACTATGGTGAGTCTTTTTTTCCAGGTCAGGTTTGTATACAGAGCTAGAAAAGTATATGGCAGTCAGTCTAGGAGAAGCAACATAAAGCATTCCAGGGTGGGGACTGAACCAAGCTGTGCAGTAGGGCAAGAAGAGGTCCCAGACCTGACACAGGAGGGCCCAGTTAGGAGTGTGCTCATAAATATTTAACAATCAACTTTCCAAAAAAAGTATATATGACATGCTTTTAAATTTAATCTGTATTATTATCATTTTCTCATTTTCTTAAGTCTAGACAATCCACAAAATGATAAAACAAGCCCTGATTTGTAGTGTTTGCTGATTTCTGATGTGTAAATGCTTATGCTGAAAACTCAAGTTGAATCCTGAAAGCCAGTTAGAGTTGGCTTCATCATACCCCCTGGCCTGACCTTGTGAAAGGAGCAAAAACAAGGAACCATTTGGAAGTTCTGTTGCTCACTGCCCAATTCTGGACCACAGATTCAGTGTAGACTGAGGAGGGGACCTGCACTTTGCTGTGGCATTATAGGACAAGCAGTGATTTAAGGCCCTTGGCTATGTACTCAGAAGGAAGCAGCAATTGTACAACTTTAATCCTGAGAGCAGAGTGGAGTGTCTGTCACATCCAGCCCAGCACAGTCTCAAATCTTCACCTAAATAACCAGGGCAGGAAGCTAAGACCAAAGCGGAACCTGGAGCTCTGTCATTGAACCTTCAGTTTTCCATCAAGCCAATGGTGGTGGCTGAGTCCAGCAGCAATATACAAAAGTTCCAAGCAGTGTTTTACTTCTATCCCTACCCACCCAGAATAGGAACTTGCAGAGCTCAGACGAAGAGGGTGGCACTCAGATTTCATTCTGGATTATAACACTTTGGGCACACTGAAGTCAGGTTCCTTGTTGAGCTGTTTCATATCCTAGAATCACACTGGGTACCCAAAGAAAGCAGTAGCAGGACCCAAGAAAGGACATACAACAGGATGAACTATGGCACAAACATTCTCTCCAAAACTGCACACAGCCTGGCCCCAGTAGTTGGAAGTCAAGAAAGAAAAGCTAGGAAGAATAAACAAACAAAAAAAGAATTCCACCAGTAAGAGCTATTATGGTGACAAGGATGAAGCTCAACAAACCCAGAAAAAAATTACTCCAAAACAAGATACAAATTAAAACACAGCCTGGGAACAAGTTCAACTAGAATTCTTGGGATATGTGAAGCAAGAATTTTGTAAAGAGAATTAAAATTATTTTATAAATGAAATGAGAGAGCTAGAGAAAAATGGAAAAGAAATGAGAATGCAATGGGAAAAAATTGGGAAAGCAATGAGAGCCAGGAAAGAAAAACTTGGAAAGAGAATTAATAGTTTAGAACTTTAAAGGGGGACTGTTTCTTTCCTTAAACATAGGCTTGAACCTGAAAGGGAAAATGCAACTTGGGGAAAAGCAGCAGAAAAGAAGGTAGAGGAGGTCAAGAAGAAAATGCATTTTTATTCTTGGGACAGTATCATATTAGGGTAGAATAATACTGGACAATTTAAGAAAAGTAATGGAAATTGAGGGTATATGCCTGATCCCTCAATACCAGCTAAAATGCCTCTATCTTTATAAAGCCTTATCTAACCATTCCCCCCCCCCATTTAAATATCACATTTTCCTTGCATCTCATGTATAGGCTTATTATTCGGTGTTTCATATTACAGCTATGCTTGCATGGGTCATATGGGTCAGACTATAAGTTCTAATAGGAAGGAACTTGGGATTTATCCAAGTCTTTTATCTTTACCAGGGTCTTATACATTTCTCTCCATATAGTAGATCCTTAAAAAATGGAAGGCAATTCCCAGGATGTCCAACAAAACAACTGTTGCTGATATTACCAGAGAAAGATGAGTAGATTAAATAGCGGGTCTAGTCCAGTATGGGATTTCTGACATATGGCAGCCATTGTTTCCTCCTAAAGATACCACACCTCTCCTATGCTGACTGTTCCTTATAGATAAAGATGAAAGAAACCTTAAAGAAAATGTAGTCCAACCTCCTCATTTTCCAGATGAGGAAACTGAGGCCCACTGGCTTTAAGTGACTTGTGCAAAGTCACCCTGGTAGCAAGCATCAGAAGAAGGGTTTGAATGAAGGCTTTCTGATTCTAGGATACAAAACTACCTTCTTTCACATAGACCTCTGACACCCTCGCCAGGAGTTGTGGGCAATCTCCTAATTTATTACTGTCATTTTTAGATCCTTCATCTATCACTTCCATTCAGCAAACCATCTGTCCTTCTTAACCTTTTCAAAATTCCATGAGCTCCCAGTTTCCCAGTTTCCTCAATTCCTAGGATTTCTGTTTGCTATCTATTTTGACCCTTGGATTTAAGTGAATGAGGGCTGTGCAAAGTCACCAGCCTCACTTTTTCCTCCAGAGACATCTGAGTCCATCAGCAAGATACAGATAAGGACGACAGAAGATAGTTCTGGATGCAGTGGAAGAACTTGACCTTTATAAGCTAAAGTCTTTAACAGATCTCAGTTTGACTGAGGCAATACCCATTCAGTGATTAAGACTCCCTTTGCCCAACCACACACTAAATTTAGCTCCAAGTAAGAGAATTCCAAGCTTTGGCTCTATTGGATTAGCCATTTGAACACCTGGTAATAATGTAAACCCAAATTGAATTCCTGGCCTAGGTTAGGAACAGGGACAGAACTTCAGCAAATTAAATTTTGTGTCAGCTGATGCCTAAACCTGTTTCATACCTTTTGTTGAAACTTCCCTTCACAAGTATGAATCAACCCACTTCCTGCCTAAATTACTTTTCATGAGAGGCAAGGGGTTTCTCTATAACCAGTCTGTCACTTCTTCCATTGGGAAATCAGCTGTTTGCCAATTAATATGGGCAGGAGAAAACTTGGCTGTTCTTGCTGTCTGAGTTCTGGGCACAGAGGCTCCTCAAAGTAAATGACCTTATGCCTTACCCTTCAGTAAACCTGAGAATAATGGAATGTTATCCCATCTGAATTTCTTCAAAGTGGAGCATGGCAGTTTTTCAAAAAGCTCTTTACCTACTTCCCTGACAAGGCAAATTATTGGCTCAAAGGCTATTCCATCAAATCTGAGAACTTATTAGATGGAAAAAAATAGTATTAAAATGCTAATATAATGTCTTTCAAAAATATAAATGTGTCAAAACTTAAGAACCTTTAAATGTTATGAGTGAATGATAAAACAATTAAGTACTTACCGGTGTACCAGGCACAGAGCTAGCAAACAAATGAAAAAATTGCAACAATACCTGCCTTCTGGGAGCTTACATTTAAGTGTGTGTGTGTGTGTGTGTGTGTGTGTGTGTGTGTGTGTGTGTGTGTGTGTGTGTGTGTAGATGGCACGACTGCACATTTAGAGGAAGGAAAGGGAATTTTTGTCTGCAGAGTCACAGGGACAGTGAGTAAATGTATAGGACAATCATGCCCTTGATTTGATGACTATATCCGAAGCACGAGGTGGGAAATTGGAGACCAAAGGTTATACTGTTCAATGACAGGGCAGATGGCAAGATGGACTGGATAGCTGGGTGTCAAAGCATGAACATCATATCTATCAAGTTAGACCTAAGATATGGGTTCTGTTTTAGAGCAGATGTGCCTTGATCACAAGTCAACTCTATAAGTATTTATTAGGTGCCTATTATATATCAGATACTGTGCTAAACTCTGGGAATAAAAGAAAGGCAAAAAAAGTTCCTGCTCTCAGGCAGCTCACAATCTTAATGGTGTTGATGGTATTTATGCCCTTCCACTTAGGAACTGTGTGAGTGTTCATTCTTTTCCATGACACTGTGTATTTGTAGTAACGTACCACAGGTTTAAGGGGAAAATATCTTGTTTCTTATTATGACGTTTTGGTAAATGTCTTTGTTTTGAATTAGTTATGACCCCTGGATCACTTCTGAAAGAAAACACAAAGGGGTTGGCTTGTGGGCTATAGTTTTATGAATGAAGACCCACAGAATACCTTGAACCTGGGGTAGCTGTCAGGGTGATCCAACCTGCCAGTGTGAGTGTATGGGGGGTGGTACCAGGGAGGGGAGGTAACCCAGAGGAGCCCATATTGTTGGCTTACTTTGTTCTAAAATTGTCAGTCAAGGTGCCAGGGGAGAGAGGTAGGTGCAGTGAACTGATGGAATAAAACCTGAAGGAGAAAACAGATTTATAATTTTTTTAAGACAAGGGCTTAACCTAAATAGGAATAAGGAAAGCCGAGGTGCAGTAACAGAAGGAATACCCTGTATTAATTAATACACATTAATTAAGCACTTACTATGGGTCAGGCCCCTGTGCTAATTATTGCACATACAAAGGGGAAAAAAAGTGAAATTGTACTTGCCCTAAGATATTTTATCAGGAGAAATAGCTTATACATATAAAAAGATATGCAGAATATTTATCAAATAAATAAATACAAGATCATTTTGTCAAGGAGACACAGCTGAGTGGATGAGTCAAGGCCCTGTAGGTGATGACTCTTACTTGGGGACTCTAAGAGGCAGAGGTGAAGAGAAAGCACATTTCAGGCATGAGAGACAGTCTATCCAAGGCTCAGAGATGAGAGAGGATATTTTGTATGAAGAATAGGCCAGTACATTTGGAAGGGAGAGTGGATGAAGGAATATGATATGTAACATACCTAAAAAAGTTCATAGATATGGAAAGAATTTGAAAGGTTATCTAGTACAATCTCTCCTCCCCTTATTTTACAGAGGACAATACTGAGACTAAGGGAGATTAAGTCTCTTGCCCACACAGAAAATGTCAGAGGTAACATTTTGGAACCTTAGTCCCCAACTCCAACATTTTGGCTCTTTTTCCTTTATCATACTGCTTCCAAGTGGCTGTCTCTAAGGTGTCTGGAGCCAAAATTATGAAGGGTTGTAAATGTTAGAGGAGTTTTATCTTATTTTAGAGGCCAAATGGAGCCACTGGGGCTCACAGAGCATGGGCATTACAAGGTCATACTTGTATTTTAGAGATATCAATATGGCAATTGTGTGGAGTTTTGGATTAGAGATGGGAGAGACTTGAGGTGGAAATACACTTCATTGTCTTGGGATTTCACCATTTTGTGTCCTCTATTTTGGAGTCTCTGCATCCAGAATTCAGGCAGGAAGAACAGTCAAATTTTCTCCTGCCTGTGTTTTCAATTTCACTTTTCATGTGAAAATTTTATTTATTACTAGATCTATAACTAGAAATTCTAGCACATAGGGCAAACACCATCAAATATTGTGGCACCTTCATATCAGTTTTTTGTTGAAGGCTTGGAAGGGGGGACACAAGTCATGTACAAAGAGAAACTCTTGAACACTGTCCATAGCAGAGGCCTTGAGATATCGCCAGAGACATCTGGGTGAGGAGGTGGCCCAGGTAGGGAAGGAGCTTATCTAGGATACAGTTGCCTGGAGGAAGCTTTCATGTGGCAGCTTCCCATTTTAACGCAATATTATGACTCTAAGGTGCTGTCACTGCCCTCTATTTTTCAGTGTATTGACCAGATATCTAATCATCCCTCCCTAGCTACAACCCCACCCCCCACCTCAAGCTCTATGTCCGCAGGAACCCGTGTCTTAAACAGATTCATAGGAAGCATTAAGGCCCACAGGATAGTTCGTGTGTGTGTGTGTGTGTGTGTGTGTGTGTGTGTGTGTGTGTGTGTGCAAAAACAGATTAGTCTGCCTTGCTTTAATTCTACGTCTCTACTACAGTAAAAAACCTTTGTGCAAGTGTATAATAGGGAGGTGGACGAGGTTAATTGAGCAGTGGTCATTGCAATGCCTGCAACCACGTGGGTCCGAGAGGACTCGGCATCCTCTGCTTTACAAGCTGGCACGCAGGGACAGCGTGGGTGGGAACGGTGGAGACGTGATCGTGTTCCCCGCCCCCGGTCCCCACCACGCACACACTGGCTTCCCCCCCACGAGTCTCTCAGTCCTGGCCAGAGCCACGGAGAGTTGCGCAAGTCTGGATTCCAGACTCGGAACAACCTGAGGAGCCGGACGGGAACGAGAAAGCCCGAGTGTCTCCCAGCCCCGCATCCCCACTCCTCCTGCTGGGCTTCCCGCACTGCCCAATCAGGTCGCGCCTCCAGTTTCTGCTCTGTCCAATCAGGAGCGGCGGGAGTGAAGCTGGGGCTGGGAGCAGGGAGCTCGTAGCCCGGGGCTCAGAGCGCAGTCGGAGCCCTCTCTGTCCGCGATTCTTCGGCGGGGCTTCTGCAGACTGCACGGGCGCTGCCACCGCTGCTGCTGCTGGGCGCTCTCCCTGCCGGCGCGCGTGGACCCTGCGGGCAGCTCTCCAGGTAACCCCAGCCCTGCCTTCCAGACACCCCCGCCCGCTTCTTGTGAACCTAAGAAGAGTCTCCAGAGACCGGAGGGAGGCAGGTGGAGCTAGGGGAGGGCTAGGGACGTCTGCTAGGTCCTAGTGCCATTGAGCTTCCCTCCGCCTCTCGCTCTTCCTTCACGGACCGAGGAAGCTTTGCTCCTGCCCGCTCCTCTGTCCACTGTCCTAGAGTCAGCTTCCCTCCAGCCAGTCTGGGTGATTCTTCGGGCTAGAGCTTACTGCGAATCTGGTTCATGAGTGTGTGACTCCTGAGGGGCGGCGGGATAGTGGGGAGAAAAGAAAGTGTCAGGAATGGGGGTTAAGAAGCAGGGGACCCCAAGGACCCCTCACTGGCCTCCCCAGACGCCTGCCCAGGGTGACTGCTGCGGCCAGGTTAAAGGGATGCAAGGGCTGCGCCGGGAGGAATGATTCAAGCGGGGCTAGGTTGAAGAGAAAGCTGGGAGGCACGTTTGCTAGTGTGACCTCCCCTAAGAGAGATCTGGAAGGGCTGAAAATTTCCTCCCTGTGTGAGTGTGTGAGTGAGTGAGTGTGTGTGTGTGTGTGTGTGTGTGTGTGTGTGTGTGTGTGTGAGAGAGAGAGAGAGAGAGAGAGAGAGAGAGAGAGAGAGAGAGAGAGAGACACTACGCATTAGACTTTCGTCTAGGATGCTGGTGGTACAGGGTCCGTTCAGAGATTGCTGGCAGAGCAGGTGATCGACTAGACAGATTTCCCTCTCCTTGTCTCCCTCTGCTTATTATTCTCTGGTGCTTTGTCCTGGAGCACCTCAGCGTCTGTCTCTCTCTTCAGTGATGCAGACGCCAGCAGCTGCTCTCAGTCCCAGTGCCTACTTGTCACCCGAAAGAGACTGGCCCTGGTAATGAGGATTCAAATCTTCCTTTTGCTGGAACCTTGTAGTCTTGTTCCTGGTGGTTTTTCTCTTCAGCATTTCCTCTCTGTCCGTAGTACTTATGAGAAGGAAATGTATATTTGCCACATTTAAACTATAGCTTCCTTCCAGCTTGCCTGGTTGTCTGTTTAGGGCTAGAGTTACCGGTGTATCCGCTTATCTGAGTGTGTAACACCTGAGGGGCAGTGGGATGGTAGGGGTGAGAAACGTGTATTTGTTTGCATGTCTCCTACAACCCTTAAGGAAATGAATTGCTGAAAGCCAGCTTCCCATCAAGAGAACATAATCTCTTGATCCCCCTACACAGAAGGGAGCTGGCAGTGTGGGATGGACGTGTGAGTGAATCATTAAGAATGGTATTTAGAAGCTGCTGGCATCTCTACCTGGATCAGCAAATGTTCTCTACCATTCCTCCATTTGTATGGCTGGCTATCACTGTTCTTCCAGGCTTGAATAAATAAATAAATGTGAATGCTCCCTTTAGCTTAATGTATTGCAAATGTATTTTCACTGTTTGGAAGAGAGGTGGCGGAAAGGATGAAAAAAAAAACCCAATCTTTATCTACAGTCACAAATTTTACATCTTTTAGAGAGGTCTTACAGGTCAACTAGTGTAACCCCTTTGTTCTACATATAAGGAAACTGAGGCCTAGAGAGTGAAATGTTTAACTTGAGCTACACAGATAGTTGACCTACTCATTCAAAGTGCAGTGGTATTTCTCCTTTCTTGTAATATTTTTATTCCAAAATCCAAACATCAAATTATAAAACAAGAGGATTTGAGTGGCCTTTTGGCTCTTCTTAGCTCCTTACTCCCTTCCTGTTTGAGGCCAGATAGAATTAGATAATTCTCTTGGCTTTATTCTCCTTCTCCATAATGTATGTGTTTCTGTTGAAATAATTCTTTCTCTCTTTGAAACTTGTCTATGTGCAGCCTTATTTTTAGAAGATGTACTTGAAGAATAAGCCAGGATTGTTCAACTTGTGGCCCTGGGCCTGTCTGGGCTTTTTAATTCTGTGTGACTGGGACCAAATAGGAAAGAGAGGGGCATTACCATTTGTATTCATGTTGTGATTAAAAGTGATATTACATACTTTGAAAATGCAAAAAAATTAGAATATAAAAACATACAAAGGGGGTTTAGCCAACTAGCAATAGAAAAGACACTTTTTTGATGTTTTAGTGAAATTGGAAATAGATATTTGGGGTGGGGTAAAGGAAAAACTAGTCAATGAGGGATGACACTGGTGAATTCTGGTTCCTTGGAGCAAATATTTAAAGCTGTATTACTTGTTTCATTTGTAAATTTTAAGTTTTCTGGCCAGTTACTTATATTCCTGGATGATCCAATTCATTTATGTATCACTGTTTCCAGTTTCTTTTCCTTGCTTAATCCTATAAGTTGTTCAAACAAATATTTCTGCCCTGTTTATTTTCTTTAAAACCTAAGATATCAACATGTAGCAGTTTCAGTTAGTATTCTTAAATTCTACCACCTCTCTCTCTCTCTGTGTTACACACACACACACACACACACACACACACACACACACACACACACACACACACACACACTCTTACACGCTCCATCCAAGGCCTTCTGATCATCCCTATTCTTTTGGGAAACAGTAGCAAGAATGTGTATATTTAAACATGCTTTGCCTAAGCAGGAAAATGGTTAAAACAGATTGGTAAAATACTACATTTCAACTAGGAAATTAAGTTGCTGCTTGAGCTAGTATTGGAATGTGTACTCAGTATTTTCTTTTATGCTTTAGTTATAGTCATAGTTTTCTTAGTATTGTGAAGCATGAAGCACTAATTCAGTCCTTGTTGATGGTTATTAGACCTAACTATCAAAGTAGGACAAAGGTACCCAGTGAATGATAGAAGCAAGACTGACAATGATATAGTAGAAAGAATTCCAGACTTGGAGACAGAAGTTAGCAACTCAACAAACATTTATTAAGGGCATACTATGCTATATGCACTGTGCTAAGCACTGGGGATATAAATAAGAAAAACAGTTCATACCCTTAAGGAGCTTACAGTCTAATGGGGGGGAAGACAATTCACAAAAAGAAGTTGGGAAAGGTGTGTGTTTGTGTGTGTGTGTGTGTGTGTGTGTGTGTGTGTGTGTGTGTGTGTGTGTGTGTGTGTGTGTATAAAAACAGATTAGTCTGTCTGCCTTGCTCTAATACTGTGTGTTGAGGGATTAGGGGTGGGGCAGGTAGATCTTGTTCCCTGGACTTCCAACCACCCGGAGCTGCAGATAGATGTGAAGTGAATTGAATTGAGTCCAATTTCCATCCTTTATATAGGGAAGTTTTGGGAGGAATTTGGCACTCTACCTTGCAGCCTCCCATTCAAGGGGAGAAGAGGCTGAGGGTTATGGTATATGGGTTTGAGTTAACTGCTTGGTGATGAGATTAGAAGTGATATACTTGTTCTGTGGAGTTGAAACCAGGCATAGCTGAAGATGCAAAATAGAATGTCTGAGTTCTAACTTGATCCCTTATTAGCTGTGTGACCTTAGGAAGATTATTTAGCATCTCTGAGATTAGTCTTTCAGTTTCCTCATTCAGAAAATGGAGAGTATAATCATCATAGGGTCATGGGGAAGAAAACATTTTTTATAAACAGTAAAATGCTATATAAATGTGAATTATTATTATTGCATAGTGTGATTTGATATGCAGGCTTCTATTTCTGCCCTTTTCCCCCAGGTATTTCTCGATGGTGCCAGAAACTATACCATTACCAATCTGTTTCTTTGGATTGATTGTTGCTCAGTTGCGTCCAGCTCTTCCTGACCCCATTTGAGGTTTGCTTGGCAAAGATACTGTAGTGGTTTGCCATTTTCCTTCTCTAGCTCATTTTACAGATGAGGAAACTGAGGCAAGCAGGATTAAGTGACTTGCCCAGGGTTTCACAGATAATAAGTGTCTGAGGCCAGATTTGGACTCAGGAAGATGAGTCTTATAAAAATGAGCCATTTATAAAAATGCAAAATTCTTGGAGGGGCAATACCTTAAACCACTTTATCATCAGCCAATGTTTTAAAAATTAAATACCTTTTCAAGCATTTGTTTTTCTTTCCATCTCACCCTCCTTGAAAAAAGAAAGAAAAACAAAACCTTTTTAACAAACAAGCATAGTTGAGCAAAACAAATTCCCACATTACCCATGTCTAAAAATGTGGATCTCATTCTGCATAGTAGTTGATTGCCTCTCTGTTATGAGGTAGGTAGTGTTCTTCACCATCAGTCCTCTGGAATCATGATTGATCATTGTGTTCTTAAGTACTTCAGAATTGTTTGTTTTTACAGGGCATTAGTTAATAGAAACAATTTTCTCTGGGAATTGTGTTGTGGCATAGGAACATGAAGGAAAGAGAGTCAAGAAATCAGAGGGTAGAAGGACACCAAAGACAGACTTTTCCTACTTCACATTTTTGCATATGGACCTGCCCTGAGTATGAACGGTGGTGTCTATACAAATGATTGGGTATTCTTGTGTTAAGTAGAGTTAATTTTCATTAGTGAGGACTGGTAAAAAACCATGTTAGGGAAAACAGGAAATATACAAGTCTTGCCTTGTCCTGCCCCTTTGAAATTCTGCCCAGATTCCTGTAATCCTGGTTTAGAGCATCCTGTCATTTAGGTCAAAGCTCCTCACCAACATCTGTCAACATATCCCAGTCCTAAACCAAAACACCCCTCACTGTACCCCATTTAGAACTGAATGTGCTTGCTTGATGGTAATTTGGGGTAGTTTTCATAGGAATCAACAAAGCTCTGATTTCACTTTCGATCACTAGTAGGCTAGTGTTGGTGCTTCTTGGTCATCTTAATTATAACTGTCTCCCTCATTCACCAAGGTGAATGACCCAAGAGGACCCAACTTAATACAGAACAGAAGTTCTTAGGTTGCCTTAAGATTGTAGGTGGAGCAACAGCAGTTCCCTTAACAGTGACTCATTACATCTATAATGACAGTGCATTCCTAGAATTGCCTTTGAGGAGAAAAGGCTTACATTCCAGTATGGTATTCAACATAAGTGTGATACAGATATATGATGAAAGCTTAACCTCTCCTGAAACTCTAATGGCTTGCTCAGTTTTTGACTGGGTTAGAAACAATCCTCTAAATACCTAACCAGGATTCTAAATATTGCTTCTGGTAGCTGAAGTGAAAGCCAGGTATATGGTCAGTATCAGGCTGACCTCCCATGGTTCCCCTCACATTCTACTTACTATTCTTCTTCTCCCTCCTCCCATCTTTTGGTAAAGATATTTCATAGATGAGAGGCTATCCAAATATTTTTGGAGCCATAATGACGTAGCACAGCCTCACTTTTGACATTTGCATTATAACTTCAAAAAATCACAATTGTTAAGTATTTATGCACTTCCCAGAATTCCTCTGTGCTTTGAAGAAATTCCTGAGCTTTTGGCACACAATAGGAGTGAGTGATAGGTGGAAAATGGGCTATCGAGATGTTAGTTTACAAATAACCCCAATGAAACTTTGATTAAGAAACATCAATAGAAGCAGCTGTACATAGAATAAAGAGCCCTCATTTGGGAGTCAGGAGATTTGGATTTGAACTTCAGCCCTGATTCCTATTAACTGTGGAGCCCTGGGCCAATCATTTCACTTCTTCCTCGGAGTCCTGGTTTTCTCCTCCGTAGAACAGAAATAACATTTGCACCACCTTGGCTATCAGGTTGTTATAAAGAAAGTACTTTATAAGCCTTAAAGTTCTCTAGAAGTTGGAGCTACAGAAGTAATAATATTTGTGGTCTGCAAGCTCCCTCAATGTAGTAAGATACTTTCTTGGTTCTGTGACACTGTGGAGTTTCTAGTTGTCTCTAGGGTTGTTGAAAAACTCTCAAAAGGAAACCAGTTTTAATTTATTCACTTGGATTTCTTGTTCCTCACATAGATAACATTTATTAAGCACTTGTGCTAAATGCTAGGGATACAGTAAAAGCAAACAGTACAGTCCCTGCCTTCAAGGAGCTCCCTTTCTAAGAGTTAGAAAGGGGGAGAGTGTCCAGGAGGTATTTCAGAAGCCTGGAGCTAAGCAAGATGAGACCAGAGATGGCCTCTGTAAGCCTTGGGTGGCTTCAGAACAGAATCCAGTTCTTTGTTGTGGAGGGTTAGTGGAAATGCTGGCTGGAGTGGAGTGGAGATGACATGGTTCCTAAGAAAGTTATTTAGCACATACTGATCTATACATAATTAAAACATTTTTATTCCAAAATAAATGCAACAAGGTGCTATAGTTCTCCTGCCCCCAATTGGGACCATCTAGTGAATATTCACCATGTGCCTATGACTTGCCTAGGGTTGAGCAGCATGGAGCATACAAAGGAAATATAGATACAATCCGAAAAGCCTTCTGTCTTTTATAAACATGTAAATGGAAGCCCAGAGAAATAATAGTTGATTATCTTTATCTGGTACTTTAAGGTTGCAGATTGCTTTCACATAGCGCTAGCTACCCAATCCACTGAAATCTTACTTATTGTTATCTTCTCATCAAATATCTATAACACTTCCCGCCTAATGCCAGGATGCCTGGTGATCTTCAACTACAAATCAAGAGACCTGGATTAGGACTAAAACAAAGTTGCCCAGCTAGAAGGTATATTTTTGAGCCAGAAATAAAATTCTGATGAATTTGCAAAGGTTATGCATATACTTGTCATTTAGCGGAATCCACTGGATGTGGGTAAAAAAGCTGTGGGACATAAGCTCACCAGAAGGTTTAGGTTACACCCAACGTTGGTCAGAACCATCTGTTTCCATATGTAGTTAACTTCAGAAAGTCCATCTTCCTCCACCACCACCCCTCTCTGCATTGTGTGCTTTGCCGCAGTAATGCCTTCCCTTTGTCAACTCAGTAATAAACTCCTGCAGTTCCCTCCTCTTTAGGTTTCCCTGGAAACTCAGCCTGAAGTTTCAAAAGCAGCAAGCAACACCCCATAAGAGTGAGAGCCAGTGGGGAAGGGGGTGAAGAAACCATTCAGGAGGTATTTAAAACCCTTAGCACATTCACTAGGAGGTGTTACTAACACCATTTATCTAGCAATTTGATATTTACAAAATGCCTTCTGTTGCGTTAGACCTCCCCCCCCAGTCTCCCTCTTTTACCCACTTTCCCCTCACCCCACCTCCCAGCAATTCCAGAAGACTGGTTTCTAGTATTATCTAGCTCTGTTAGATGAGGTAACCAAGAGACTGAGAGTTTGCCAAGATTATACAGGCAGGAAATGTCAGTACAGGGATCAAAATGCATGGTTCCTCAAATGCCTAGCCCTCTACTAAGTATTCTGGACCAAGACTACATTCTGCAATGTAGTCTTAGTTACCAATAAGGAATGACAGATTGTCTTTCCTTTTTGTGATGGCTAGTTAAAAAGGGGTTGGAAGCCACCCTGAAGCCTGCTTGTCAGTCAGTCAATATGTACTTACTTGGGGCATTGGAGTCAGGAGGACCTATGTTCAAATATGACCTCAGACACTTGAGCACATTAGCTGTGTGATATTGGGCAAGTCACTCAACCCCAATTGCCCCCACCCCCACCCCCAAATGCACTTACTAAGCCTACTATGTGCCAGGCATTGTGCTTAAGGCACAGGAGCTATACAAAAGGCAAAAGATAGTTCCTACCCTTAGATTGAGAAGATCACAGTCTAATGGGGGAGACAACATGTAAACAAGCTATATAACAGGACAAATAGGAAATAATCAATACAGGGAAGGCACTAGGATTTAGAGAGATTGAAAAGGTTTCCTGTAAAAGGTGGGATTTTAGCTGAGACTTATAGGAAGCCAGGGAAGCCAAGAGGAGTAGATGAGGAGGGAGAACCTTCCAGACATAGGCTATAGTCAGGTTGCTGGAAGATGTGGTGTCTTGTTCAAGGTACAGCAAGGCAAGCATGCATGGATCAAATAGGAGAGGGGGGTTTGGAATGTAAGCTGTAAAAATACTGGCGATTGCTTGTTGTTTTTTATATAGATAATATTTTTTAAAAGTTCTTGGTAAAAAAAAATATTGGAAAGGGGAGGTAGGGAAGGTAGATTATAAAAGGTATTAAATGCCAAACAGAGGATTTTATATTTGATCCTGGAGGTGATAGAAAATCAGTAGTCTTGGGAAGGATCCATGACACATAACTGTTGTGTTCGCTGTTAGGAGTTATGGCAGCTCTCAAGCATCCCACTTAGTCCTTTGCCCTCTAGGAATAATAGTATAGTTTAGAAATAAGGTACAATTACAGGAAAAATCCATAGAATTTAGAGCTGAAGGGGACTTTAGATAGCATCTAATTCAAACTCTCTACCTTATAGATGAGGTAATTAATAATAATAATAATAATAATAATAATAATAAGCAACATTTACATAGTTACTTACTATATTATAAGTGCTTTGCAATGATTCTGTCACTTGAGCCTCATAGCAACTGTGGAAGGGAGTTGCTATTATTACCATCCCTGCTCACATAGCTAGTAAATGTCTGAGACCAGATTGGATCTCAGGTCTTCCTGATTCTAGGCCCAGTGCTCTATCTACTGTACTACCTAAGTCTTAGAAAGGTAAAATGACTTACCTAAAGGTATATAGGTAGGGAGGAGCAGAGGCAGAATTTGAACTTGGGTTCTCTGATTCCAAATGCAGTGTTCCTTCTATTATATCACACCTTCCAGCAAAAGAATAATAATACAAGATAGGAATTAATAACAACAACAAATATTAAGATAAAAAGTCCTATTTCAGTAACTCATGAAATGGAGGTGACCCTGGGATCTCAAAGGTTGTTTTAGCAGAGGACAGATTCTGTTGGGTTCTACCAATTTTTAAAGTCTTTGGGTGTGGTCCTGGTGACAAACTGCCTGCTGTTGGAAGGTAAGTATAGCTAAATACAAAAAATTAGTTATCAGTAAGCTGGACCTTAGGTGGTTCATTTTTTTGATTGTGACAACACAGGAAGCAAAAATATTCTGTCTCTGATTCCTGTGGCTACTTCCCACCCCTCTCCCCCCAACTTCCCTCTGTCCCCTTTTTATTTCACTGAGAGAAGTAGAAAAGGCATTGGGAGGTATCCAGCAGTTACTAGGACATTGTGAAAATAATTAACTTTTGAAATTCTAAAAATAAAATCTTTCTTCAGTCACTACCAAGGTTATATACTTAAAGGAACCAAATCATATCAGTATTGATCTCCTCATCAATGAAATCTGAAGCAATAAGGAAATTGCAGCTAAATGGAAGGATGGATGGCTCACAGACACTGCTTGGAGAATCAAATAAAGCAGTTGCCAAAGGTGGTTTCAAACTATGCCAAAGGATGACAAGAAGCATCATTTCATGGGACACTCAGTCATCTTAACTATTCACAATGCATATGATCTGCATCATGAGTCTTGTCTTTAGCTTTTTATCATCAGAGACAAACAGTGCCTTGTGAAACAGATGTAGAATATAATATTAATATAATCATGTAATCTGAGTTTTGAGGGAAGTTAGAGATTCTCAGAGGTAGATAAGAGATGTGTTTTTAAGACATGATGGAGAGCCCATTCAAAGGAAGATAGACCAGATTTCATGAGGGGCACTAAGAAGGCTAGTTTAGCTTCCATTCAACATTCATTTATACTTGGTGACCTTGGATTTCCTGATTTGCTTTAACACTTGATTCACATGCTACTTTCTTCATGAGGTCTTTCCTGGTGCCTTCAGCTACTAGTACACACCATTCCAAAATCATCTTGAACTTATTTTGTATATATTCTGTGTGTGTATATGTGTACATGTGTGTACACAATCTTAAAGGTTCTTCTCACTTAGAGTCTCCTATGTGTTTATTAAGATAGATTCATAGAATCATAGAAGATTTCCTTTATAAATACAACCAGAGAAATAATCAGAAGATCATTGAACAAAGGTTAGCTATCAAAATCAAGTGAGGTATAAGACAGGAAGATATATGTATATAATATCAGTAGTGGTTTTTTATTTTTGTCATGGAAGATGTCCGACACAGGGTCTAAATGGAAAAGAAATTTGCTAAAAATAGTAAAGTCTTCCAGATACCCTCTTTTGTGGATGACAGTGTACCAGTTGCTTCAAGCTATTAAATACCAGATCTTCTCAGTGAAACCCACAGAAGAGTAATCAGTCCAATTTTCCATTGGATTGTAAGATTTGAATTTGAATGGGGTTTAGTCCAGCTTCCTCATTTTGAGATTAATTTTGAGGGTATTAAAGGCAATGGAGGTAAAGTGTCCAAAGTCATATAGTGGTAAATGGCAGAACCAAGATTCAGTTTCTGGTCATTTACTCCAAATCCAGTGCTTTTCCCTCTGTACCAGGAATTCTTAACGTGTATGTGCACAAATGCATGCGTGCGCCATGGGCCCCTTTGACAATCTGGGGAAACCTATGGACTCCCTTTTTAGAATAATGTTCTTAATGCATAAAGTAAAATAAATAGGATTACAGAATTCTTTTGAAGTACAATTATCAACATATTTAAATGACCAAGTATACAGATCCCAGGTTAAGAACCCGTATTCTATACTGTAATCTATATTGTGACATGCAATTGGATGGGCAGGCCATTGAATTAGAGCATCCGTACATATATCTGTGACAGGAGCTAAAAGTAGACAGTGAGCTCCTGGACTCAGAATTGAATAGGAAATAGAGTGGGCTGCATTGTTTTTGAAATATCTCATGGCATTTTCAGTGATTCCCAAGCTGCTCCCTGATATACAAGCCCACTTCTTTAACAATGATTTCTGAAGATTTAAAATTGAAAATGGCTCAAATGGCACTGGAGAGGAGCATTCTTTGTATAAATGGAAAGAGGTCCTTTGATTTCAATGGCATAGAGAACTCCCAGGTGAGGAAGTGCTTGCCCAGTGTGCTGGCTAAGAACCTTCTCTTTAACATAGCATTACCTGCCTAAAGCACTGTGTTTGAATGACTTTCAGAAGGTCACCCACTCAGCATGTATCATGAGTGGAATCTGAACCCAGATCTTCTTGGCTCTTCATCCACAACACCATACTGTCTCTCTGGCTGCAAATAGGGCGTCACAAAATACCAGTTATGACTTGCATAGTATGAAGGTTACCCAGAAAATACCTGAGTGGAAAAACAAGTGGGCCAGTCTTATAACAAGAGGAAGTGATAATGTGGAAAACCCAAGTGCTGTAGTGGGAGCTACAGAATGTCCCAAAGGCCTAAAAGAACACGTCATTGCATTGAGTAGATCCTTTAAGGAGGATTTATGGGAAGGAGTAGTCACATTGTCAAGATCATAGAAACACTGACATATTGTGTTATTATATGCCATGTTACCAAATGAGTATTACAGATAGTGAATCCATTGGGTCTTGAGTTAGGAAAGATCAGTATGAACTGAAATAGAATAAAAACTTATTGGGGAGAAAATAGAATTTGAGCTTTTGGGACTTTGAGGGATGACTAGGATTTGGATGGGCAAAGAGAAAAGAGAAGGATATTATAAAGTTATTTTATCAGTAACTTGGAAAATGCCACAGGTGGCATGCTTATCACATTTGCAAATGGCACAAAATAGATAAATTAGATTTGTGGTATCCAGAAATATCTCAGCAAACTAGATTATAGAATTCTGGGCCAAAGCAAATAAGATAAAATTTGTTTCAGGTAAAGGTATTCTTATACTTGAATTTAAAAAGTTTCATAATGTGTTTCATAATAGCATAGATGTGGCTGGGGAGCAATTTGAAAATGATTCAAAGGTTTTAGTGGAGAGCAATTTTTTTTCTTTTAAAATCACTTTAAAAAATTCTGAACTTAAATACTGTAATATTAATGCGATTTAAGATCTTCCCTGCCCACATGGAGCTCATTAAGAGAAACTTGTTTAGGGGAGACTTGCTTATAGGAAGACTTTCACACCTACTAATTTCTAATTGGATTCTGAGTCTAATTAGAGGGTTGTGATGTCTTTTAGCTCTGAGAAGTGCATATATACTCTGAGTTGCTATTTGAGCTCTTTTATGAGAAGGTTCTTGTGATTCCCTGGTCAAGATTCTGAGTGTTCAGAGTTCCCCAGCTGCTCAGATATAAAGGCTCTCGATTCAGGGATATATGTAAAGTGTATAGTTGATTGAGGCAGTCAAGAGCCCTATCTGTTGATCTTTATTTCTCTGCTTATATTTTCTCTGAAGTTCAGAGTACTGACTTTCCCCCTAAACTAGTGGATGTGATTAAAAAAGATTGTTGACCCCTTAAATATCTAACTTTCAGGGGCGGCTAGGTGGCGCAGTGAGTAGAGCCTCGGCCCTGAAGTCAGAAGGACCTGAGTTCGGATCTGGCCTCAGACACTTAATGCACACACAAACAAAAACCTAGCCATGTCACCTTGGTCAAGTTACTTAACCCCAACTGCCCTCCAAAAAAGCAAAAAAAAACCCAAAAAAACAAACATCTAACTTCCCTAGTAAAGCAGATCTAAAAACCTGTGCTAGCAACCATCCTGGGTATGCCAGTGTGGTTGCCCCTACAAATACCAAAAGAATTCCATATACATAGCCATAAATGGACTGCAAATGTAAAAGTATCAGTAGTATGTTATGGCAGAGAAGAAGAGAAATATGATTTTAGGTTTCATCAAGAGAAGTAAAATAGACTAGACTAAAGAGGTGATAGTATCACTTGACATGCCATGGTCAAGAGAACATCTGGAATATTGTGTTCAGTTCTGGTAAATACATTTTAAGAAGGACGTTGTTAAAGTGGAGGAGATTGTTCAGAGCAGGGCAGCCAAGATGGTAAGGTGTCTTAACATTATGAAGGCACTAAGGATGCTTAGCTTGTAGACAGAGGGCTTGGGAGGGGTGGAGATATAATAGTTGACTTCAAGTATTTGAAGGGCCTTCAATGTGGTAAAAGAACCCGACTATTCTGCTAAATCCTAAAGGGCAGCACTAGGGGAGCAGATAAAAAGAGGCTGATGTAGGCTTGATGCCGAATAGCTCTAACAATGAGAGCTGTCTGAATGTAGAATGGGCTGCCTCAGGAGGCAGTGGGTTACCTCTCCCTGGAGGTTTTCAGGCAGAGCCTTGTTGACTGCTTGTTGGGTACGTCATAGGGCCAAGGTGTCAAAATCAAATAGAAACAGCCACTAAACTGCATTTTGACTTAGAAAACCACTTATTAACATTATCTTTGTTCTATTATATTTTTATTTCTTTTGTTATATAGTTATCTTTATATATAATATGTTATATTTATATATTCACAATAGATAACATATTTATATATAAGAATTATTTCTTTTGTTAAAGTAATTCCCCACCAGAACCCTGTTTATCACCTCTGTTGTAGAGGGAGAAGGATTCTTATTGTACTGCTATGTGTTAGACTAGGCTCTGAATTCTTTACAACTTTGGTATTCAGGGATTCAGGTGGGGAGAGCAGCACACACCAAGACTAAGGTGCAAAGTTCAAGGCATGTTTTGGAAATGAGAAATGGGATTTGGGCAGATTGTAGGGCTCTATAGATTGTAGAATAGAGCCATCCCAGAAGAGTACAATTTCTCATTTGCATTTTTTCTAGGTTCTAAGTACACTTCTTTTTTTGCATAAGCAAAGGTCTATCTGAGGCACCTTGGCATAATCGCTGGTCTTGGAGTTAGGACGACCTGGGTCTAAGTCCTGCCTCTGATGGGTACTGACTGTGTATCTCTGCAGGCCACTTCTCTCAGTACCCCGGGCAACTCACCAAGTCTCTTAAGTTGCAGAGCAGGTCAAAGTCTGCACTGGCTAAAGCTTTCTCATCAGGAGTTCTCCATACCATTTAAATCACAGGTTTGGTTGAAAAAACTTTTAACCATCAATAACTGTCTGAATGTATAGTATAGGTATTCGATAAAAGCATGTTAAATTGACTCTAGCTTCTGCTATAAAAAGCCATATTCTAAAGATAGTAATAATTGGCCATTTGAGTACCCACTTCAGTCTCATTCAATAGGAGATAATACAAGTGATCAAGAATAATCATAAGCATATGATATCAGCTATGATTGTTATTACTGCTTTTGGTTTTAGTTGGGCTGGGGGTTAGGGATCTACGATTTCTTCCATGTAGGCAGCTCCCAGCACGGAAACACTATTCACTGATACAGATCTATGACTTGTTTATACACAGTTAACATTGAAAGGTTAAATAACTTACCATGGTCACACAGCCAGTATGTGTCAGGCACAGCATTGGTATCCAGATCGTCCTGACTCCGAGGCTGCATTTCTGTTTACCATGTCTTGTTGTCCTGTTATTGTTATTATCTCTGATCATTTATCTCCTATTGAATGGTGACTCTTTATTTGATAACTAACCACAAGTGGCCTTGACCTTTCTGAGATAGCCATTTTATGAATATCCAAGTAGTTTTAAAATCCAATCCTCTCATCCCCTCTCTCTGGTAGCAAGGTGGTATGTGTTCTTTCTATTTACAAAATGATACAGATCACAGTGACATCCTCATCATAACATTTATATGATACTTTAAAGTTTGTAAAGCACTTTGCAAATATGTGTCAAGTCACTTCTTCAATTGAAAGGGACCTTAGAAACCATAGGATAATTGTCTAGAGTGCTAGACTTGGAGACAGCCTGAGTTTAAATCCTGCCTGGAATGCTTGCTAGCTGTTTGACCTTGGGCAAGTCACTTAACTCCTGTGGGCTTCAGTTTCCTGACTATAACATGAAGATGGTTCATTATGTGACCTCTAAGGCCCCTTCCAGCTCTGTGTCTATGATCCTATGATTTTGTTCAACACTGTTTTTAAAATGAAGAATCTGAAGCCTAGAGTGAAGAAGCTTGGACCCAGGTCATGTAGCCAGTAAGTGGCAAAGCCATGGTTTGAGTTTATGTCTTTTGACTCTAAGGACAATAGTCTTCCCTCTAAATAAATCATAATTTCTGATGTAAACCACTTTACGGATTTCTGCAAGGATGGTTATAGTTTGTAAATATGGTCATTGAACTGGTGTCTGACCTTTATGCTAGAGTTTTACCAGATAATAATAGAGCTTCTCTAATCCCCAAGGGGTTCTCTTTAATTTTCACTTGGAGGGTAGAGATGAACAGAAGGTAGTACTTTTGGCTGTGGTTTTGTGGTGTTTGCTTCAGAATTTGAAAGAAACTGCATTCTCAGCATTTTCATGCTCAATTTCATGCCCAATGACAGCAAGTATTGCATTTCCCTAGAGACTTTTTCTCTGCCTAGATGTCCTAAGTACAATAATTTATGCTTACAAGCTTGATGGCATCACTTGAATGGAGACCTTTGAAAATGAAGAGGTGTGAAGATGCTTAAAAGTTAAACCGTTTTCCAGAGCTATTTATATATCCCTTTTGAAACTCCAAATGTATGGCTTTCCTCATTGAAGTCATAGCACTTTAGCTATTTAAATGAATACTTTCAAATGTCTTGTTGGGAAAATAGATCACGATAGAAGGAAAGATTATGTTTATACATTCTGATACTCATATGCATGTGGAATAGTTCTGCAAAGATGGGATAATCCAGGAATAAATTCTCAAAACACTGCCTCTTGTGGGAACATGCAGGGCTTTTTAAATCTTATATTCACTTACATGGTTTTCCTTCTCTGTGTTACCTTTGCTTTTACCTCAGTTTTCATCTCTTGGATTATTCTCAGTCTTTCGCCTCTCACGATTATTCCTCCTACAATATTTTGTCCTTCTTGGTTCAGTCTCAAGGTTTGTTCAGAAAAGTTCACAGACTGAAAGATCTTGTTTGAGGGTAAAAGGAAGAATGCTTTTTAAACCTGCATTGAAGGGAGTCATCTTCTTTGCCCAGGTTTTCAGTGGCTCTGCTAGAGAGAAATTCTCTTCCTCTTCATTGTACTTTGGTTTCATTCTATGGGTGACACAGTCAAAGACTGATTTTTCTCTCTCCTTTAATCAAACACCCCATACCACATTCAAGGAATGAAGGGTAAAGAAGTGATTCTATTTGAGTAAATACAACAGATGTCTCAGTTATCAACCTAATTTGCAGAAGTAGTGAGTGTCCCATATCTACCAGGATTTTCTTTATTTAGTTCCATTCTCTCCTACCCTCTTTAATCAGGTAGAAATACTGGTTGGTTTGTTTTTTAATGCCTGCCATTAAAGGTCATTCTTTTTCCTTTCACATACATCTTTGGCTGTGGATAACCTTTTTTGTTAGAGCATAATTCTATGCCCCAAAGTCATGGGGATGACCTTCAGTTCAGAGCTTTGCTTTGGTCTCTTAAAAAAAAGCTTGCACTCTTAACATTGTCCATTCGCTTTGTAAATGGCTGTTGTTGGTCATAAACAAAATCATATGAGAATGCATAGATAAATTAATGCAAATATGTCTATATCACCATGGAAAAAACCCATAGTTGTGTCTTTTGGATAGTGGGCCCTTAGAAACATAGTACAGGACAGTATATTTACAAGTGAAGCTTGCTTTATACTATAGATGTGTTCTTGAAAATGGAATCATTTTCAAAATGCTGGTGATCTTACCATTTAAAAGAATTCTATTAGGAATTAAGTTGATAAAACAAACAATCATTTCTTTAAAGTGAATAATCTCTCCCTCATTTAACCAATTATGCATATATTTTGTAGACAGAATCTGCATAGAGTGGGAGCACTTGTATATGTGTTACTTTTGCCTGGGTAGTTGGAGTTAACTAGCCTGTTGTTCCCTGGTTATTCAGAACTGAATGTTCTGCTATGGATGGTGTAATATTGCAGCCTCGGCAGTGATTGATACTGTGAGCCTCCTAGCTGTAAATCTTATGAAGACTGAAACTGCCACCTGAGGTGAAGTTAAAAGCATCTTTCTAAAAGTGCTTATGGCCCCATGGGCAAAACAGAACATTAAGGAAATTACTGAGAATTCACAAGAAGCCCTATTGGTCTTAAGCTATCTGGATATCCATTTGCCTCAGTTCCCTGCTTCATTTTACCAGGGGATAACTGGCCTCTTTGATTGAATTTCCCCCAATGGGATATAAGTTGGACTCATATTCTCCATTAGTTAGTGTTTTCCTGTTGGATCAGCCCTCCTAATATGGTTTCATTGGCCAGCCAGCATGATAGAGAGTTCAGCAGACCAAGACCAGTGACTGTTCAAACTTCCTAGAATCCTTTCATGTTTTTCCTGAACTTTAGACCACATTTTAAGTTATTTCGTGATGCAGGAATTTTTTTACCTAATCTTCTTTCTTTATCAAACAATTATGTGGTGAGAAGAAGAGCAGACAGCAATAAATTTCTCACACGCATTCTTCCCCTTTTATATTTCCATAATTGAATAAAGACTCGATCTGGTCAGTACAAATGACAGTCTTTACACTGGTGCATGAAGGCTGAAAAATGGAAAAGGACAATAGTAATCTGTTTGGTAAAAGCAATTCAGTTCCCACTTCTCACTACCCTTTGTGAGGTAGGCAAGGAGTTATTTTACATATCAGGTGAAGTAATTGAAACTCCTTTGGAATTCAGTGTCTCTTTGAAAGCCAAATAAAAAACCTGTGATCTTAGGGAACTGAGCTTGCCTCTTCTATTCCCTAATGAGGAAATCTGCTGTTTTCCATTTATGGCTTATATGGTTTGAATTTGTGGTTTTTCTGTTTCGCAAGAGCTGCTGACAGTGATAAGTCTAGCATGGGAAATAATACTATTAGTGGTGGTATGACTAAGTGTATGTAACAAAGGTTTGTGTCTAAATCCCCAATGGAATTTTTAAGAATTAGTATTCACATGAAGTTTGGAAGGGTGAAGGCAGAGAGAAATCTCTTGAGAGTAAGGGGTCAGTGATAAAACCTGGAAAAGGCCTTAAAGTTTGGATTGTTCAATACAGATGAGGAAACTGAGGCCCAAGCTTGCCCAGGTCACAAGCAGTAGGTAACAGAGTTGAGATTTGGATGGGAATTCTTCTGATCCCAAATTTAGCAGTCTTTCCACTTATCTCTATCCCTCCCCTAGTGATAGGCACAATACATTCCACAGAGTAGGCATTTGATGAATGTTTGGCCTTTGAATAAGTTATAAAAAGTAAAGTGGAATAAATTTATTATTTTAAATTTATTTATTCAGTTTTCTATTTCAGCTGTCCAGGATGAGGAGGTAGAGAGAATAGGCATAAACTGTGGGAATTTTCCATCAACTTGGAAAAACAATAGCGTGTATAATTCTTAGCCATCAAAATGATAGAGACAGGGAGTCACAAGTCACAAGACTCTTCCCATTTGCTTTTTGTTGACAGCTCTTTCCATCTAAAAGTAATACTTAAGTTTTAGATAATAAATGGCACAACATTAGGGCTAGAAGGGATTATAGGGATACTTTATTCCGTGTGTATCCCCTTCTTCTCCTTCTCCCCCCACATTTTATAGATAAAGAAACTGAGACCCCAGAAACAAGTTCATATCCTAAGTGGCAGAGGCAGATCCTTTCTAACTGCTAATTGTTACTCTTAGTAGGCTCCCTCCTGGCCCTGAATACTTTGATTACTTTCTACAGTCCCATACTGTCCTGATTAAACCTGGCCTTTGTGGAAGAAAAGGACACAAAAGTCCCCCCCCCCCCGAGATTCAGTGGTTCAGGCACCCTGTGGTGGGGGAGAGTATGATTGGTTGTAGTTCTGATTAAAGAGAATAGGGTGACACCTGGTCCAGTATGGTAATTATTAAGGATTGAACCTTCTGGCTGGAGTAGTCACCTTGTTTTATTAGAAACCTCTCCAAGTGCTCCAGATCTACACATCTGCACCTTCCCTCCTGAACAAATATCAGCTTCTTAGGAGCTGTTGGAGTTCTCATGGAGTGGTAGGGTGCTGGAGTAGGAGGGCAGCCGGGAGGCCAGGTGCTGAAAGTCTAAAGGAATTATGGGGCGAAGCTAGGGTACTGGTTTGGGGCAAAGGCTATCTCAAAGAAAGTCAAGAGCCAATTGAGTAAGCAAAGACACTTCTTTAGTGTGTATGGAGCCATAGCATTGTGTGTATGTTCACACAATGAGGATTTTACATGGCAGATTATCACAGTCCGGTATTCCTGGCCTTCCCAAGCTTATCGCACATTTCTTCTTTTCCTCCTTTCCCTAGCATTCAGTATTCCAACCAAACTTAACTGGTCGCTGTCCCTGGATATGTCCCGTACTTTCTAAGCTCCAAGTTATTGATCATGTTTGCTCATCTTCTCTGTAATGATAGCTAGCGTGTAGTCCATAGCATAGGGTGCCTAGAGTGCTTTTTGGTTCACACAGAGTACTTTACAAATAGTATCTCATTTTATCCTCACAACAACCCTGGGAAGTAGATGCTACTGTTATCTCTGTTTTACGGATGAGGAAACTAAGGCAAACAGAGGTTAAGTAACTTACTCAGGATCACACAGTTTGGATTTGAACTCAGGTCTTCCTGACACTGCAGCTACATGGTGCAGCTGATAGAGCTCCAGGTCTAGAGTCAGAAAGACTTATCTCCCTGAGTTCAAATCTGGCTTCAGACACTTACTAATTCTGTGATCCTGGGCAAGTCAATTAACCTTGTTTGTCTCAGTTTCCTCATCTGTAGAATGAGTTGGAGAAGGAAATGGCTATCTTTGCCAAGAAAACCCCAAGTGGGGTCACAAGGAGTCAAACATGACTGAAAACCACTGAACAACAACTTCTTGACTCCAGGTCCAGAGCTCTAATCACTGTGTCATTAAACTGCCTTGTGCCTAAGCCTGACGTGCTTCTTCCCCCAGATCTCTGCTTGCTAAAATTCTATCCATGCTCTAGGACCCAGCTTCAATGCCATCACCTTTAGAAAGATAGTATGATTTAATGGTGAAATCACTGTCATAAGACCTGGATTTTCATTCCTTTTCTGCTACGCACTTTAAAAATTATGTGTCTGCAGGCAAGACTCTTAACTCCTTTGAGTTTTGGATTCCTCACCTGTAAAATGAACTTAATAGGGGCGGCTAGGTGGAGCAGTGAGTAGAGAGCTGGCCCTGGAGTCAGGAGGACCTGAGTTTGGATCCAGCCTCAGACACTTACTTACACACACACACACACACACACACACACACACACACACACACACACACACACGAAAAACTAAACGTGTGACCTTAGGCAAGTTATTTAACCCCAATTGCCCTCCAAAAAAAAAAAAAAGCAAAAAAACCCGAACCTGATAATACTGAAACATCACTTTGTAAATCGTAAAACTTGGTATAAGCACACAGGTTGTTGTCCCTATTTAATCTTCCCTAATTCTCCCAGCCCTAGATGAAAAAAATTATGTTCTTGGGCTTCACATAGTTCCTTATTTGTATCACCTGTGCATTTTTCATGGCTCATTTTTATAGTGACCCTGTATTGTCAGAGGCATGCATGTAACACAAGCCCTGGCACGACCTACAAAGCTGGAAAGATCTTGAGTACTATTCCAGCAACAGACTGTGTAGCTGTCTCAGGAGATACATACTTGCTTAGGATGAGTCAAAATAATATTAAGATCTAGCATTTATATAGTACTTTAAGGTTAGCAAAGCACTTTGCAAATGTCTCCACAAGTGAACAAAAAAAAGACTACTCATCTGTCCTATTATCACCTCAGTGGAAGTCTTTTTGTTTTAATGGTATGTGTTGGTAATTCAAATAGGACTCCTTACCACAAGACTGGTCACTGGTTAAAGGTTATGACCTTTTTGGGGGGGCCACAGAAACTCATTAAGCAGATTGCAATTTGCATTGGTGGAAAAAGTATCCATGCAAGTCAACAAGTGAGTAAGCATTTACTACATGTCAACACTGTGCTAAGCCTGGAGTGGCAAGGAAGACCAAAACAGTCCCCGTGCTCAGAAAGCTCACACCACAGTCTCTTTAGGTGTGACAATACACAAACAACCATGTATATTCAAGAGTAAATGGTGTCTATAAGGTAAATGAGAGGTAATCTCAAAGGGATGGGCCTTTTCCATTGAAAGGGACCCAGAGAAAGCTTGTGTGAAACTGATGCAACATGAAGTGAATAGAACCAGGAGAACAAACAGTAACACTGTAAACATAATTAACTTGGAAAGACTTAGTAACTCCGATGAATCCAATGATCCATAAAAATTCCAAAGAACTCATGACAAAATATACTCTCCACCTCCAGATAGAGAACTGAAGGACTGAGAGTGCTGATTGAAGCATTTTTTGGTTTCTTTTTCTTGGATTCTTTTTTTTTCTTCAGAAGATGACTAATGTAGAAATATGTTTTGCATGACTTCACATGTATAAAGGATATTGTATTTCTTGCCTCCTTAATGGGTGGGGAAGGGGTGGAGGGAAAGAACAAATTTTGGAACTGAAAATAAAAAGAAAGTTGTCTTTTAGAAAGATAGAGCCCCAGAAAGGCTTCCTGGAGAAGATGGGATTTCACACTAATAGAATTATGAATCCTTGAAATAAAATACACATTTTTACATGGTATGTGTTATGTATTAGGGTTGTAGATGGACCCTATTTATCTATCTTCCCCCAGCACCCAACACTATTCTATGTACATAGAAGGTCTTAATGTTTGTTGAACTGAATCGTCTGCTAATTTATCTGTTCTCTTAAGTTTGGACTTCTACATTGGACTTTCTCGAAGTAGGACCTCTATTTCATTATAAATAGTCAGAATCCAAGACTGTGGCAATAAATGGAGCAGTAACCCTTCTAGATTTGCAATCTGCAGTTCTCGACAGTTTCTTTGACTTCTGTCACTACCCAAATTTGATTCTCATTTCCCTTCCCCAAGCCTTTAGCCAGCAAAATTTGGAATGGTTTCTCCTTTGCAGCTCAGTTTCATGCCATTTTACTTTCATGATGGGTTTCCTTTATGTAGCAAGCATTTATTTAGTATTTGTTATGTGGTAGGCACTGTACTAGGCACAGGAGGTACAAAGACACAATGGGGGAAAATGAAAATAGTCCGCGCTTAGGAGTCTTGTAGTCTTTGGGGATGAAATGTGATTGCAGTAAGGAACTACAAAATATGTACAAAAAGTAAATACAAAATCATGTCTGGGGAGGAAAGGACTAACAGTTATCAGCAAAAGCTTCAAGAAAGGGAGGGTGCTTAAGTGGAGCCTGTAAAGGCAGCTAGGGATTCTGAAAGGTGGAGGTAAGGAGAGAGTGCATTCCACGTTCAGGGACAGTCTGCGTAGAAAAGCAGGGAAGTGGGAAACAGTACATCCTGCATGGAGAATGGCTATTTTGTAAGGTAAATGCACTTGCCTTGTGTGTGGACACACACTAGGGGAGCATTCCCAATGGCCTTTTTACTCCTCAGAGTCAATGGGAATGATTCTCCAGGGCTCTGAGCACACCTCCGGTGGAATGTATGTAGGGGAATAATGTGCAGCAATCCTGGAAAGACCAAATTGTGAGTGATCTTTAAATAACAAACTAAGGAGTTTACATCTTGTTCCGTGTGATCAGTCAACATTCAAATTGAAAAGAACTCTTTCATGGTGTCTGTTTTAGGAGATGGGTTGCAGCTGCATGAAATATCACATTTTGGCTGTGTTGTTGCTGTTTTTGTTTTGTGTTACCGTATGTGGATGAGCTGTTTTTTTGTTTTTCTCAGAAAAGGGAAGATCTCCTCCCCCTTCCCTGTCAGCGGAAATGAAGAGTTATCAGTGAAGGGTCAGCAGAAGCCACAAGTCCCTTCCTTCCTTCAGCTATACTTCTGGAATGATTTTTGGTTTTGTTTTGAAGGCTGTGGAAGAGACAGACAGTAAAAAGGCTGTTTGAGGAGGTATCCATCATCTAAGCCTTACTTGTATTTCTCACACTAGCTCCCAAGCATCACTCCTAGTTTGGTTTATGCATAGCATGACAGGGAGTTAATCTTATGTGGTAGCCCAAGCAACCCACACTGCAGACAGCTAAAAGATTCTCCTTTCTTAATCTTTGTGTATGCCCAGTCAGTGACTCTCCACATGCACAAAGAAGGCGTTTGCTGAATATTTGCTGCATTGAATTGAATTGTGAAGAAATAGATTAAAATCCTTTTACTTTTGTTTAATAACATCCCACCTCTCTTCCTACTGTTTCTTGTCTTGTCCAGGTATCCTTTAATTCAAGGGTTCTTACCTGGAGTCTAGGGTAGGGGTACCCAGATTTCAGAGATTCTGTGAACTTGGATTGGAAAAAAAGTCTTTATTTTAATTTAGTTGGTTTCCTTTGTAATCCTGTATGTTTTATCATCTCCAAATAATGTATACATGTTTTGTTTTGTACACAGTTATTTATATGTTATCTCCCCACCAGCCTGAGCTCCTGGAAAAGAGACTGGATTTTGGAGTAAGAAAGACATGAGTTTGATCCATACCCTGACAATAGCTGTGTGACCAGACAAAATCGCTTGAATTCTCTGAGTCTTCATTTCCCCATCTTTAAATGAGGATACATACATTAGTAATTGTCCCATAAAGTTATACAGAGGATAAAATGAGATAATCTATATAAAATGCTTTGCACATTTTCAAGTGATATGTGTGTATACACATGCACATATATGGGTAGACAGACAGCTTGGCATATTGACTAGAGAGCTGGCCAGAATGTCCTGGATTCGAGTGCTGTCTATATGGTGGCTATATAAACCCAAATCACATAACCTCTCAGTACTCTAAACAGTTCTCTACACCTACAAGCTTCAGAAAAGATATTGACCTGCATCTGTAGGGCGAGTTTCCTTATCTAGGAACTACCTATATCAGTGAAATTACAGGTCTAATCCCTATTCTGTAATTATTATGGGAATGGGGTAAGAAGGGCAGGTTTTTTTTAATTGTAGTTATTTTAGAACATGGTGTGTGCTGTTATGTACCTGGGAGTCTTAAGATTAGATATGGAGTCAGAAAACCCAGATTCAAGTACTACTGCTGCTCCTTATACAAGTGACTGGGAAGAAATCACCTGTCCAGGTTCAAAGTCTCTTCCTTTGTGAGGATTAGACTAGAGTCTTTAGTCCAGGGGCTCTTAAAATGTTTTGCTTCATGGACCTTTTTGATGGTCTGGTGAAACCTATGGACTGCTTTTTAGAATAACATTTTTGAATGTATAAAACAAAATATAGGATTATAAAGAAAATCAGTTATGCTGAAATATAATGATAAAATTATTAAACAAGTTCATGGACCCTGGGTTAACAATATTTGTTCTAGTATAAGATCCTTTCCAGCTCTTAGTCCTGTGATCATTTGTTAAAGTGTTGCTTTCCATATCTAAAAATTCTTTGTGGGTATGAAAAATATGTAAGTTTTTAATTTGTTAATGAAGTGAAAAACAATAATTTTCCATGGATAGTGTTCACATTTGGATCTTTTCACTTCTCCCTTCTATTTGAAAACCAAGTGAGAATTTGGTGCAATTTAAGAACCAATTAAGTTGTATATTTACTCTCCTTCCTCTATTTCCAAGACTTTTCAATGACTCTATAATTAAGTTCTCTTAGTCTTATTTTACTTTATGTGAAGCTGAGATGCAATGAAATTAGGTGACTTGAGAAGATCCATTCAGTGAGTTGGTGGTAAAGAGCATCCCTGAAAATAGACATTTGCTTACTTGCTCAGGGTGACTTGGCAGTCTCTGCCAAGTGAGTAAAAAATACTGCTGGTATCTATCTTATCATCACTTCAGTGGAGGCGTGCTTAAAAAGAATAGTGTGTGCTGGCTCATTTCTTTTATTTACAAGACTGCATTTAGAGTAGTTACATTTCAAGCTACAACCACATTCTATTTAACTTGGAGCTGAAAGAACTGACAAGGAGCTAAGGTGATTCAGAGAAAATGTGTGGGTGCAGGTGAATAGGTATTCAGTATATAGTGAAAGCAACACTAGAGAAAATAATCCTGAATTATGGCAGGTGGGATTTTACTTAAGTATTGGGAGGGGACTGGTACCTGGAACACAAGAGGTACAATACTTGTTATCTTCCTAATAGGGTTACTGTGAGGTTCAAAGGAATATATATATATCTATATATATATATATATACATATATATATATCTCAATATATAGATCTATATTTATATTTATATATAAAGTGCTCTGTAAATTTTAAGACATTATTAATATTCAGAAGACCTAGTTTCAAATCCTACTTCTGCCCCGTACTACCTGTGTGCCTCTGGGCAAGTCATTTCTTTCCTGAATCTCAGTTTCCCCACATGCAAAATGAGAGGGTTGGACTAAATGGCCTTAAATCTCATCTAGTGTTAATTCTATGATCCTATGTTAGTATTACCAAATATTTGTTGATTTGAATCATTGAATTGAATTAATGTAGGTGATTTCCAGATCTAAAGGTGAGTGTATTTGGGTAACTGGGGGAAGAGGGGGAGGAGCACAGATAAAGTTGAAGGATGATGTACAGGCGGCACCTGCTTGTTGGTGTTGTTAAATGTTATTCAGGCTCCTGGAAGGATCAGCAGATTTGAGATGGACTTGGAAAGAGTACAGTAGGTTACTTCCCTAGAGAACTGTGCATCAGTTAGCATGTACCAAGTACTCGTATCATAAAGGATTTAAGTTCTTCTATGTCTCCTAGCCAGGGAAAGGATGCTACAATTATCCAGAAGACCAGGGTTAATATTAAAGCAGGTAGTTCTTTCTAGCACTATGCTCACAACCAGTCTTGTAAAGCGTTTCAGTAGGATGTAGTTATGGATTAGTCTGATCCAATCACACACTTTCACTTACTCAGTAATTAGAACTCTCACCCTATTCCCCCCAAATTATTTATACTTATTTCATACATTCTTTTGATTTACTTATTGGTATACAAGTCCTGTTGTACAGTGCATGCTGTTTGGGAACTGGTAATTACCAAATTACACAATCTTTTTTTTTTTTTTTAAACGCTAGCACCTAGCACAGTGCCTTGTATATATAGAGGGCACTTGATTGTTTATTGAATTACATTGCATTTCTGCTTCTTTTTTAAATTGACCACAGGCTTTATCTTGATCTAATATTATGAGTATTATAACCCTTTTATGTCTGGATTGGAGGATAAGGCATAGCAGGGAGTGAGCTGTGGAGATTTGGCTGTTGAATCTTCATAGAGAATTTCATCTATTGGAAGGAAGGCAGGAGAGATAGACGCTTTCCATTTCTGCCATTTGCCAAGAAGATTAATTCTCTGCCACTTTGTGAAAGAGTTTCATTGAATCCAACTCAGTGGAGCCAGCTGTATGGGTCTGCCGTAGCTTAGTATGACCTAAGGCTATATTTTCTTTTAATCATCATCATTCTTCCTTGGAGACAGCGATGAATTATTCTCTAACGTAAAGGCTCATTGTTTTGACAGCTCCGATGTTAACTCCTGTAATTCCAAATTCTAAATAAGACTAGATAACATGTAGGACTCCTTTGGTTATATTCTTGCTATTTTCCAGAAGAGGCAGTATGGGATAGTGGCCTAGAAAGCCAGAAAGACAGCTAATGTAACCCTGTGGATCTTGAAGGCAAAGGGGAAGGAACAAACACTTTATTAATCACCTATTATGTACTATGCACTTTGATCCTCATAACAGCTCTGTGAGGTAGGTGATATTATCCCTATTTTACAGTTGCAGAAACTGAGACAGATTTTCCCAGGGTCACACAACTAATAAGGTATACAGATGATACTGACTTAATACTTGTTGAAGAAGTGTCATACCAGTAAAATCACAAGCATAGTCCCTATCTCCGTTCTTCAGAAAAGTTGATCACTTTTGACTTTCCATTTGGGGAAGAGAACCCTCTAGATTTTGGATGATTGCTGCAGTGGATCTCTTGTTGAAGAGGATATGGCAGCAGCATATACCATTCAGGGACTCGCATCTCATAAACCAAAAACCATTCTTGAGACTTTACATGCCAAACAGAGGAGTTTATATTTGATTCTAGAAGGAATAGGAGTTTATTCTCATGGAGTTTATTAGGCAGGGGAGACCTGTGCTTTAGGAAAATCACTTTGGCAACTATGTGTAGAATGTATTGGAATTGGGAGAGACTTGAGCCAGGGAAGCTCAAGGCCATTGCTTTAACCTAGGTGAGAGGTGAAGAGGGCCTGAGCTAGGGTGATAGCTGTGTAGGTGAAGAGAAGGGACTGGAAATGAATGTCATTTATATAGCCAATTGTTCACAGTTGTGGGAAAAGAATAGCTATCCTTATTATTAATGAACTTGTGGAATCATGGACCTCTAAGACAGGGAAGGAACTTGGGAGAAATGTGTCCACTTGTTATGTCATAATGAGTTCTCTTTAGATAAACTCAGGATAAATCCTACCTGGAGACCACCTGGTCTGCTTATCACAGCAAGTTGGACCCTAGACCTCCTAAGTCTGAGTTGAAGGCTGTTCAGGCTGGAAGCTTTTTTTTTTTTTTTTGCAGATCACTGCTTCCTGCTCTGGCCTAACCATATGTATCAGCACCATCCCTCTGGTGTCCTTACTCCACATTTCCCTATGCTTCCATTGAGCCTGCTAGAACTTCTTTTGACACTAGAAGGCCTGGCTTTTAAGAATATCTCAAACAAACAAGCTGTGTCAATTGAAGATTGAATTTTTAATACAAAGAAAATTAGAGATAGGATGAAATTTTTATTTCAGGGAAAATATCTAATAATTTTTTCTGTCAAATAAGAGAAATTCTAATAAATTTTTTGTGTGTCAAATAATTCTCCTGAACCTTCTTCTTGGATCTGTGCCGTCCCTCTGGAAATTATTTAATCTATACTTTCTATTTATATGTGTACATGTTGTTCCCCAATGAACTCCTTGAGGACTGTTTTGCTTTATCTTTGTATCCTCAGTGTTCATGTAGTCAATAAATGTTTGTTGAATTAGTTCGCCAAAGTGCATCCAAAATTAGTGGCAGAAAAGGATATACTCACTGTGTTTCCTAACTCTTTGTCTAGTGCAGTACTTCTTAAACTGTGGGTCACAACCCCATTGGCAGCAGTAAAAAGTCCTCTGAATGTGCAAAGACCAAAAATTAATTCAAAATCAGAGTTGTAATGAATCTGAGGTGTTTCTGGCAGCACTTGTTTTATTGAAGTTTTTGTTCTGAACACAAAGCATGTGTACTTTGCACTGCGCATGCCCGCAGGCCACAAATGCAAATGAAACTGAAAAAGGATTGTGAGTGGAAAATGTTGAAGAAGCCCTGGTCTAGTACTCTGGTATAGCAACCCCTTATTTCATAGAAGCTGCCCTTGAGAAGGGAAATGAGATTGCCTAGGATAAATCTTCATAGGATTGGGCTTGAGTCTTGATGTCTGTCCCTACACTGTCATCTCTAGCCTCATTTTATTTGTTGTTGATCAGTCTGAACTGAAATCTCACCAAGAGTTTTATGAAATACTTTCTCGTGGCAGAATTATCACATTTTATATTTAATGCTTTGGGTTTCTTTCTTCTTTTTCTCTATCTTCCTTCTTCCCTTCCTTCCTTCCTTTTCTTCCCTCCCTCCCCTTCTTTCCTTCTTTCCTTCCTTCCTTCCTTTCTTTCACTGTTTATAAGGAATCAAGTAGAAAAAAAAATTTTTTTTGTGTTGTGAGTCATGCTGCCAACAGCCCCTACTGTTGCTCTTGGGACAACTCTGCTGCTTATTTTTTGTCTGTTGTGTAGCAGTATGACTAGAGATTGTGTGGCAAAACCCCTGTTCTTCCAGCAGTTAATATATTAGTCCATATTTTATTGATAAGGAACTGAGGCAAAGTAAATGATTGATTAAAAATGTGGAGAAGGGATTGCTGCCCTCCTGCCTGCTGAGCATGTTAACTCATAGATTCCTAAGAAAGAAAGGAACTCTGTACGTGTGACATGATATAATGGAAAGATTGCTTGACTTGGAATCAGGAGAACTGGGTTTGAATCGTACCTTTGCCAATAGCTAGGTAACCATGGGCAAATCACACACTCTCAGTCTCAGATTCCTCATCTATAAAATGAGAATAATAACACCCAGAGGATTGTTAGAGGGAAAATGCTTTGTAAGTCGTTAGGAGTTACATAAATTTGAATTATTTATTATCATTAGTATTTGAGAATCATAGCTTTCTGAAGCCTGAAAGGACCTTGGAGAACATTTATTCCAAATCTCAGTTTAGTGGGAATCCCATTTACATAAATTCTGAGGAGAAATCTTCCAGCCTAAGCTGCAAGACCTTCACTGCACAAAATTCACTATATCCTATGAAAGCCCCGGTTTCACTTTTAGACATCTGTCTAAATTTTCACTGATTTTTAGCATGTAAATCTCACCCATCGCCACTAGTTCTGCCCTTTGGGGCTGAAGAAAAAGCTTTCTCCATGACATTCCTTCAAATACTTGAAAAAAACCATCAGTGGCAATACCACCTCAATGTTCTCTTCTCTAGGCTAGAGATAGCGATTTCTTTAACCTGGAAGCATGATCTCCAGTCCCCTCACCATCCTGCTTGCCTTCCTCTGAAAGTGTTGTAGTTTGTCTTTACTTCAGTACTTGGATCGATCTGCGAGCTTATCAATATCAGTATTTCCTCCAGTGATGCAGATTGTGAGCCATCCATGCCTTTTCATCCAGTTTAACCTTTATTCATGTCTGTCTACTAATTCTCCTGTGCAGGGGCTGGGGCTGGAGGAGAGAGAGAAGAGTAGATAACCAGTGTATTGAGATCTTCCCTTAGTTTTCTTAACAATGTCTTCCTATGTTATCTCCCACTCCCAGGACACAACTCCCCCACTGCCCCTGCCTTTTTCTTTAAACCAGGCATAAACCTAAACCAGTCATCTCTGATGGCATTCTTTATGCAGTTTCTCTTGTGCTTGGTAATATGTTGTTGAATCATACCCAAAATGTACCTCTCCACTGCTATTTGGGTGGCCCTCTAATTCTCCATAGACTCTGGCATTTCATGATTTAAAGCATTAGAATATCACTAGAAGAATCTTGTTGAAAAGAAAGGCTTTATTCTTCCACCGTTCCAGTCTTCTTACACTCTATGTTTTCTTCAATCCAGTGACGCTGGCCTTGACCAACACATTCTATCCTGACTCAGGGCATTTTTATTAGCTGCCCCTGATACTCAGAATGCTTTCTTCCTCATCACTTCCTCCTGGCTTCCCAGCTTCCTTCAGATCCTAGCTAAAATCTCACTTCATAGAAGACTCCCAATACTCCTCAATTCTAGATCCTTTTCTCTGTTGATTATTTCTTATTTATATTGTACAAATCTTGTTTGTATGTAGTTGTTTGCATGTTGCCTGCTCCATTAGTCTGTGTCTCTTTGAGAGCAGGGACTGTCTTTTGCCTTTCTTTGTATCCTCGATGCTTATCACAGTACCTGAAACATAGAAGGCACCTAATAAATGTTTATTGACTAATTAAAAGTCTCCCAGCTTCTTCAAGAAGATCTGTGATATGTGTATATAGATTACATGAATTTTTTGTAGAAATGAAAAAATAGACATTGTCATTTTTTATATAACTTTAAGTTCAAACTTTCTGTCCTTTGGTCTCCTCTCCTCCTTAGGGAATCTTGAGAATCAGCTCATCAGAACATTCTAACTTATGTTACACAGACCTCTTTTGTGATATTTGTTCCAGTTCAGCTGTTCTTCCTATCTTTTTTGATTTTTTAGCACTATTCAACTTCCTTGTGGAGCACAGGAGGAACTGTGATGTTGTTGTCCAGCAGTGGCTCTGCTCTAATTGATGGTAAAATGTTTGTTATAAAAATATTTGCAGATCTTTTCCTGTTTCTTGTCTCCATGTTTGTTGTCTTCTTTCCAATTTCATCCTTAAAAGTCCTTGGAATGACTTTGCTTAGTTAAGGTCTGGCACCAAGTTTTTATTAAGCTTATTTTTTGTGTGTATTTTTTTCCCCAAAGGTGGTAGAGAGGTGGGAGGGCAATGAGGAATAGGGATAGAGTAATAAAAAAGAATACAGCAAGAAAAGAGGATCCTTGAAACATCTGTATTTTTAAATGGGGAAAAATAATAGGGTTAATAAAAAAGGATCATCGTGACAGCTTTGGAAGTCATAGATTGATTTTATTATATACTTGGAAAACAAAACAAATTGTGTCTAATAAAAATGTCAAGTTTCTTGTACTAACATCATTTTTCTCTTCTACATACTTACTTGTAAATACCCATTCTGTTTGGTAGAGTTCAGAATAAAAGTAGAAATCAATTGATAATATTAAACTTGTTTCCCCTCCACCATTTCTTGCTATGTTGTGAAGCAACCTAGAAAGCAATAAGCTGTTCAATTCAGCAGGTATTTATTAAGCACCTACTATGTACAGAGCACTGTGCTACACAAAAATTATTCTCAGAGTACATACAAAATAAGTACAGAATAATTTGTGGGGGGGATACGGAGAAGGGCACTAATACCTAAAGGTATTAGAAAAGGCTTCCTGAAGGAAGTCACACCTGAACTGTACCTTGAAGGAAATTACGGATTTTAGGAAGCAGATGTGAGGAGGGAATGCATTCAAGAGGACAACATGAGGAAAAGCAGTATTAAAAAACAAATTCTTATTAATTCATTATTTAATTGATATTTACTCTCTTCATGAAACAAAGAAATAAAATAAGAAGATACCAACTATGTCCTTATGGGACATAAGTTCCATTCTAGTACAGGATTTTTAAAAATATGTATATTTTTAAATTAAAACATATTTTCTACCCTTCCTATCTTCCCCCACCCCAGTGAGTGGAAAAAATCCTTAGAACAAATATGCTTAGTGAAGCAGAATCAAGATCAAGTCGATATATATTAAGCCATGTCCAAAAAATAAATTTCAAGTCATAACCTGAATTTGTCACCTTTTCTGTCAGGAAATGGTTTGAATTTTTTCATCCTAGGTTCTTTGGAATTGGGACTGATCACTGCAGTTCTTAAATCTTTCACAGTTTCTCTTTTTTCCTTTTATATTATTTATTTATTTTTAGTTTTCAACATTCATTTTACACAAGATTTTGAATTACAAACTTTCTCCCCAAAATTTCTCCCCTACCCCCACCCCAATATAGCGAGCCTACTGAATATCCCTTCCTCCAATCTGTTCTCTCTTATATCCTCCCTTATCTCCCCCAACTTTCTTGTAGGGCAAGATGGACTTCTATACCCCAGTGCCATATATCTTACTTCCCAGTTGCATGTTAAAAAAAATTAACATTTGTTTTTAAAACTTTGATTTCCAGATCCTTTCCCTTCTTCCCTTCTCACCCACCCCCCCACTGGGAAGACAAGCAATTCAATATAGGTTGTATATGTGTAATTATGAAAAATGTTTCCATAGTAGTTATATTGTGAAAGACTATATTTCTCTCCATCTTATCCCACTCCCCACTTATTCTATTTTCTACTTTGACCCTGTCCCTTTTCAAAAATTGTTTACTTCTCTAACTACCCTCTCCCCCAGTATGCCCTCCCTTCTATCATCCCCCCTATTATCCCCTCCCTTCCTACTTTTCCTGTAGGGTAAGATGCCCAATTAAGTGTGTATGTTATTCCTTCCTTAAGCCAAATTCAATGAGAGTAGGGTTGATCCATTCCTTTTTACTTTCCTGCTCTTCCCCTCCATTGTTAAGTTTTCTCTTGCCTCTTTTATATGAGATAATTTACCCTATTCTATCTCTCCTTTCTCCTTCTCCCAATATATTCCTCTCTTACCCCTTAATTTTATTTTTTAGATATCATCCCTTCATATTCAACTCATCCTGTGCCCTCTGTCTATGTATACATGTACACATATATACACATACTCACATATATATGTATATATACACACACCCTCCTATACATACATATATGTATACATACATATATGTATACATTCATGGGAATATATATGTATATATATATACATATAATATATATACATATATATTCCCTTCAATAATCCTCATTCTGAGAAAAGTCTGAATTTTCGTTTTTTCCATGTAGTTCAACTTTAATAAGTTCCTTATAATTTCTTTTTCCTGTTTACCTTCTCATGCTTCTCTTGCTTCTTGTATTTGAAAGTCAGATTTTCTGTTCAGCTCTGGTTTTTTCCTCAAGAATGCTTGAAAATCCTCTATTTTATTGAATGACCATATTTTCCCTTGAAGCATTATACTCAGTTTTGCTGGGTAGGTGATTCTTGATTTTAGTTGTAGCTCCTTTGACCTCCAGAATATCATATTCCAAGCCATTTGATCCCTTAATGTAGAAGCTGCTAGATCTTGTGTTATCCTGGTTGTGTTTCCACAATACTCAAATTATTTCTTCCTGACTGCTTGTATTATTTTCCCCTTGACCTGGGAACTCTAGAATTTGGCTATAATATTCCTAGGAGTTTTCTTTTTGGAATCTTTTTCAAGAGGTGATGAGTGAATTCGTTTAATTTCTATTTTGCCCTCTGGTTCTAGAATATCAGGGCAATTTTCCTTAATAATTTCTTGAAGGATGATTCCTAGGATCTTTTTTTGTCATAATTACAAACTAATGTGCACCAATTAGTGGTATCTATGTAGTGGGAGAGTATTGCGCCTTCTCCAAGGAGCACGAGATCCTCCAATGGTATGGTGGAATTTGTGACTCTTTCCAAGACTCTGGCTCTTCTGGCCAGCTGAGGTAAGCCCTCGCATCTCTCTGTGTTTGTGCACTGGCTTGGTGATCCATTGAGTGTTGGGGTTCCATCTGATAACTTTATGGAATGGGTTGATAAGAATAACCTCAAAGAATTTGTAGGTTGAATCTTTACCCATCCTGTAGGAGTTAGAGACTCTTAGGGCCCCACAGTGGCGGCCACTCTTTTCTGCCACAGACTGAAGGCTCCTGGCAAACTTGAGCTGATTGACCCCATGATGCACAGGTTGGCTGTAGGTGGCACCCTTGGGGACGGGGCGCTTTGCTCTCCTGCCCCCTGTGGTGGACACAAATTCATTAAATGACATAACCTTGATTGGCCTTGTAATCCAGCCACCAGGCTTGGCCAGGCCAGGTGGGCCGGGGCACATGCCAACAGCTGCCGGTTGCCAGCAGTGCACGAGCAGCAGGAACCACATGACATCCCACTGCTTCTTCCTCCACAGCTCCTGGATGTACTTGTAGGCCCCCATCCTGGCTCACGCCTAGCCTGCCTGATGGCTGCTGCTGACTGGAAAGCCCTAGGCTTTTTTTTTGATCATGGATTTCAGGTAGTCCAATAATTTTTTAAATTATCTCTCCTGGGTCTATATTCCAGGTCAATCAATAGTTTTTCCAGTGAGATATTTCACATTGCCTTCTATTTTTTCTGATCTGTTTAATAGTATCTTGATTTATCATAAAGTAACTAGCTTCCATTTGCTCTAGATTAATTCTGAAATAATGATTCTCTTCAGTGAGCTTTTGAGATTCCTTTTCTATCTGGGCAATTTGACTTCTTAAGGCATTCTTCTCCTTGTGGGCTTTTTGAGCCTCTTTTGCCATTTGAGTTAGTCTGCTTTTTAAAGTGTTATTTCTTCAGTGTTTTTTGGGGTTGTCTTTAGCAGGCTGTCGACTTGCTTTTCATGATTTTCTTGCATTATTCTCATTTCTCTTCCCACTTTTCCCTCTACTTCTCTTACTTGATTTTCAGAATCCTTCTTGAGCTCCTCCATGGCCTGTTACCAATTCTTATTTTTCTTGGAGGCTTTTGATGCAGGAGTTTTGATTTTTTTCTTCTTCTTGTTCTATGTTTTTTTTTTTTTGCCTTTTGGAGGGCAATTGGGGTTAAGTAACTTGCCCAAGGTCACACAGCTAGGTTTTTGTTTGTGTGTGCATTAAGTGTCTGAGGCCGGATCTGAACTCAGGTCCTTCTGACTCCAGGGCCGACTCTCTACTCACTGCGCCACCTAGCCGCCCCTTGTTCTATGTTTTGATCCTGTTTGTCCCCAAAAGGATTCTATAGTCCTCTGCTTGCTCATCTTGCCAGTCAATTACTTGACTTTTGAGCTCTTTGCCACGGTAGAACTCTGCTTCCAGAGGGGACAGAGCTGTGTCCCAAATCACTTGGATTTTCACAGATATTGTCAGAGGTTTGAGGAGGGCACCCTTTTTACAGCCACCACAAGCTCTGGCACACTGGCCACACACCCCAGGACCACCACGCATGACTGCGACCCAGATCCAAGCAGGTCAAAGTAAGAGCAATTACCCTTTGAATGGTCATTTGGTCTCCCTACAGTCTGCAGGCCATGAGCTCCAGAGGCAGCCACAGGGCAGCAGCTGTAGCCTCTGCTCCACCACCTCTTGCCCCAAGGGCAGGGGCCAGACCAAGCTCTTTTGTCACTCAGTTCCAACAGAGTTCCCCACTGACCTTTTACTTTCTCTTTGGTGTTTATTGGTTGAGAAGTCTGGAAACTGCCACAGCTGCTGGTGATTCACTCTCCTGAAGTATATGCCCTGCCTAGTCTGTGCGGCTGGTCAAGGTCATAGTGCATCTGGGTCCAAATGGTTAGCGCGGGATTGCACTTGGCTCCCAGTCTGGTGCAATAGACCCTTCCTGTCTGCCTGCCAGGCTGTCTTCAGTGGGGGATTTGTTTCTCTCTGTCACTTTGTGGGTTCTATAGCTCTAAAATTTGTTTAGAGTCATTTTTTTTACCTCTATTGGAGGTGGTTGGAGCAGGAGATGAAGGAAGTTCCTGCTTTTACTCCACCACCTTGGCTCAGCCCATCTTTCAAAGTTTCAATGTAGAATTATTGATCTGCACAAAGAATACGTACAAAATAAGGAAACTATTATAAATTTTCTTGTCACCCATGAGAAGTGGATGTCCAACACATCTCTCCCCTCCCCTTCCCTCCTCTCCCCTCCTCTTTCTGCCCCTTGTCTCTTCTCCCCTCTTCTCCTGTCCTCTCCTCTGCTCTCCTCTTGTCCTTTCTCATCTAGTCAAAAAGGCAACACTGAACTAGAATGAGAAAACTGAGGATATGCTATGGATAAAAAATTGTTTGGGAAGATGAAAAATCTCTGAGCAGCAATTCAGGTGTTACACTAGATAAGAGAATGGTGGAGAAGTATGACCAGACTGCCTCAGATATCATCAACAATCATGAATCAAGAGGATTAAATAGTGGTAGTATAAGTTACAGAGGGAGAGGTTTTTTATAGCCGGATTACTGGCCTGTTCACTTATTTGATAATCCTTACCCATATATATTTGATCTGCATTTAGGAAATTCCTATGAATATTAGCTGTGTTCTGCTTTTCTCAATGAGAAGGTCTTCTGAAATAATTTAGCTACTCCTTCACACTCCCTATCTCTTCAGGTTAACTAGATGGCACAGAGGATAGAGTGCCTGGCCTGGAGTCAGGAAGGCTCATCTTCCTGAGTTCTATCGAATCTGGCCTCAGACACTTATTTAATTGTGTGACCCTGGACAAGTCACTTCACCCTGTTTGCCTGTAGCAGCAAGCACCCCAATATCCCCAGGGTAACTGCCAACACAGGTTCTTAGATCTGCTTTTCAAAAGGAAAGCAACTTAAAATCAGTTAACAAGCTTACTTTTCCTCCCTAAGATCTTTCATGCCCATAGCATACACAATTTACATTTGAATTAGCACTAAACATCTCTTAGGTCACATTTTCCAGGTACATAAGAAAATCACAATATAATCTCAAAATACAATAGTCCAAGTCTTCCACTCATGGGGCAATTGTTAACTCAGTCATTTATCAGTAAAATAAAAAAATAGTCACTCTTAAGTTAACTCAATCAGTCACATCAGTTTTCAAAGTACAAGTCTTCCACTCTTGGTGCAAAGTCTTGATTAATTCAATTAGTCTCTTATCTGTAACAATATCTCAAAGTACAATTAGTCACTTATTCAGTAAAGTCTTACTAAGTATGCCCATAGCATAGACAATTTACATTTCAATTAGCCACTAACCATTTCTTAAGTCATATTTTCAAGGTACATCTAAAGTTACCAAAGTGGCCACTGGGCCTTAAACACAAAATACAAAGCATTATCACATCAATTCAGAAAATACAAAGCATTATCACATAAAGTTCTCTTGGGAGGAGGGGGGGTGTCAACACTGCTCCAGCCCCTGCTTCCAAGTCCAGAGAGGCAGCTGGGCAGCAAAACCAAAGTAGGGTCCTTGGGGTCCATGGCACTTCACCCCACCCATCAGTCACAAGTCCATCCCCCCTGGGTCCCAAACTGTGGGATGCAGCAAGGAAACACATTCAGTGCCCCAGCTTTGCCACACAGTCCTTATCTTGTCCTGTGGCTGAACTCCAAACTCCTGGGTTCCTTCTCCTCCAGCAGAAGGCAAAGGCTCCAGGCTTCTCCACAGGTCTCCATGCAGGCAACTCACCATTCCTGCTCTCAGCTCAGTGAAGTCAGCATGCAGGCTGTTCTCTCCTGCTCCTTGGCTCCACAGAATCACAGCTACCACAACTGGGAAACAATTATCCCAGCCCCCATACTTTCCTTTTACTCAGCAGATCCCATCCATAGTCGCCATTTTGTAGCAGCAAGCACCCCAATATCCCCAGGGTGACTGCCAATATAGGTTCTTAGATCTGCTTTTCAAAGGAAAGCAACTCAAAATCAGTTAACAAGCTTACTTTAATCAAACAAACACACATTACCTAGTTCAGGGGAAAAAGGTCAGCACCCCGAACTTCAGAATATACAGACAGATCAAACAGACAGGCTTCCAAACTGTCCAACCATTATCAATACCAAATCCCAGTTACCAGAGAGGGAAGCATCAACATCTGGGTTTTCAAAGCCGGGGGGCTCTCAATAACAGCTTCCCAGAGTCTCATCTGGTCAAATCACACAACACTTCTCAAAGTGAGCCCCAAAGCAAAGCCCCTCATCAGAGTTTATATAGCCTTCTCTTGGCTCAGCGAATGTAACAACCTCCTTGACCCACTGCCCAATCACAAAGTATCAAGGTGTGGGCTTTCCTGAAAAACAAGCCTCCCACCACAGGCTCCAGGTGCACTTAAGCTAGGGGCAGGGAAGATCTTTAAATCTGCATTTCCATTATATTGCCTCAGTTCCTCATCTGTAAAATGAGCTGAAGAAGGAAATGGCAAACCATTTCAGTATCTTTGCCAAGAAAACCCCAGATGGGGTCACAAAGAGTCAGGACATGACTGAAGCAAGGCATCATCTTCAACAACAACAATAAAGCTAGGTATGCTGAGTTTGAATTCAATCTTAGACATTTCCTAGCTTTGTGACCTGACCCTGGGCAAGTCAAGTAGTTAATCTGTATATATCAATGTGTTCATCTGTAAATAATATTTGCAAAACACTTTACAAATATTCACATGCTCTAAACATGCTTCTTCCTCTTCCTCTGTTTTCTCCTTCTCTTCATTATTTGTTATCATTAATCTCTTCTTTTAGGCTGGATTTTTATGTCCTTATTGTATGATTATGTTCCTTTATTCTTCTATAGATGAGAACCCATTCCATTTTTACAAAGAATTTCTAGAAAAAGAAAATCTACATTCTTCCTTCTATAACCTATTCCAGTGATTTAATATCTTTTTTATCAGGGTTATTGGCAAGATTATATTCATCCTTGTGCCTAATAAATCAGTCAGCAAGTATTTACCAAACAATATTCTGTGACAGGAAATCACCAGATTTCCCTCTACTTTCTGCAATAGAAAATTGTTCTGGAATGCATGCTAAGAATTTGTTTGGTAGTATGTACTGGGTTTTCGTGGTTTGTACAGGTAGAGTCAACTTTCAGTTGTCTGCAAGAAATGTTAAGTCTGGGCTAACTCCCCACATACCCTAGATGCTGTGTGATTAGGCGAAACAAATTAATTTCCTATTTGCCTAAGTGAAGCTTATCAGGAAATCACATATGCTCATTTACTATAGATCACTTTGATTATTCACTGTTGAGGATAGAATTATCTGTGACGAATACTATCTCCTTAACATGAACAAAATTTCACTACTTAATTAGTTATTATTAGTTAGTCATTTCCCTGCCTTATCTTCAGTGGCCAAACTGCCTTAAGAAGCTTGTTTAGCTACAGTTTGGAGATAAATCGTAGGTAAATCCCTTTTCTAAGAGATCTCTTTTCTTTTTTAAATTAACTGAGTCTCTGTTCATCTTCATTGTTTTCTGGACTTGGATATTAATTTGTGGGAGGCTCCTGAATGAGGAAAATAGAAGCACATTCCCAGCTGTCAGAGTCAACTCCTCTGCTTTGAGGCCTTAGAAGCTGGTGCTTTCACAATGAAGTAAACTTGATTAACGGTTAAAGTTAGGATTCTAAATCAAATGAGATAATGTATATAAAGGGACTGGCAAACTTTAAGGAGCTACAGAAATGGTACCTATTGTTATTATTTCTATTATTATCTTGGAAATAGAGGAGACCTTTATTTGTTCCCATCCCTTTAGGCTATTGGAAACTGAGGTAAAGCAGTGAACTGTGTATCAAAATTGTTGATAACTGAATCAGCCATTTGGTAGAAGTTTAAGTCACACATTCCTTTGATAGCCTGGTTGGCTTCCATTCACAGAATTAAATAAATATAACTGCCCGAGGCCCATGCTCTCTTCAGGGTCAGGGACAAGTTTTAACTTGTTTTTAAATT